>CM045763.1:147188067-147310136 GCA_025200525.1 Camellia lanceoleosa | reverse complement strand
GTGAGGCGGTTGGCCTCTTTCCTAACTCTGGCTCTAAAAATGAGCCGAATATGATACTGCGCGTCCTCCTCCTCTCTGAGGGCAAGCTGGAGACTTGTGGCCCAACTGACCACACTTAAAACAAGTAAAATCTCCCTGCCCACCTCTCCCAAAACCTAAACTCGGTATTGGAAAAGTGGACCTCATTGAAACCCACAGGGGTGTTGAGAGTTAGAACCCTCTGCCTCTTCTTGTCCCCACGACTATCTGACTCCTCCTGGAGCCTCTCATCATTTCCTCTGCTGCATAATAGTTTCAATGTAATGCTGACCTACAAGGCACCCATAATCTCTGGTCATGGGCCGGTAACTCTATACATTAACCGGTCCTTAACCTCTTTTCAAACTCCAAACAACGGCGCTCCTCAGTCGCCACCAACTTGGGTGCAAACCTCGACAAGCTAGTAAAGGTTGCCTCAAACTCAGCCACTGGCGTGTTCAACTGTAACAATTTAGAGAATTGATCTCTCAACTTCTCCCAAACCGTAGGAGGTAGAAATTTATCCTGGAAAGCCTCAACAAAAGCCTCCCAAGTTCCTCTAATGTGCCCACGTCCATACTTTCTGCTTGACCGCATCCCCTTCAATTGAAAAGCGCCATGGTCACTTTCAGCTGATCATCCTCGATGCCAAGCATATCGAATGTCTTCACTAACTGTTCTAGCCACTTATACGCCTTGGTGGCTCACAGGATCACCCACAAACTCATTTCGATTAAATAGGAAGAACTCCCTCTTCAAAAGGATGGCCTGCTTCAACTACTAGGCTTGGACCTGATTCTCAGCCCTAAGAATATCCATAGATTCTCTCAATGCTCCAACTATTTCACGGGCTAAAGCACCCATGGCCTGATGACCAACTGGTTCAGCCACATTGGCTTGACCAATTCCTTCCTCCTATGTCAGAATGTCATCCGGTATCGACATCTCATGCCCCATAGGTCTACCACGTCTACCACCACCACGTCCACGTCTAGACATCCTAATAAAGGTAACAACAAGAGATTACCACATTCACAAATGTGACAACGCTAACTCACTTGTGTCCTAATACATTGGACAACAATAAATCATTCAATGTAAGCACATAGTCACAGAAACACATACAATACATGCTAACGTCTCAATCAAGCGAGACAAACCCATTGTGGTACTAACCATTTCCCACGTACCCAAAGTATTCAAACCCGGTACGCTCTGATACCAAGTTGTGACGCCCCCAAAATATCTGATAAAGATAACTCATATGTGGAATAAATATGAAAACAACATACTTTCATACATCGAGTTTCTTGTTTAACAAACAATTAAATGCTATGTGAGCTTACATCTTTCCAAGTCATTGCTTGGTTACACAAAATTGAGTCTCGCTTATTACATCTTAAGCCCTTGGCTTTACAAATACCAACAAACACACACAACAATACATAATTAAGCTCTTGCTTCTCAAAAAGTCCATCCACGCTATTGCCTTGGAGAAACATCTCATCTGCACGAAAAATGGTATTCCTTATAGGGTGAGCTAACCCCAGTAGAAATAATCTAACACAATTTATGAAGTTTAGCAAAGGTATAAATACCGTATATAAACAATACCGATATGGAAGCATCCACAAGGCCTACATATCCATATGCCGTGAGGCCAATCTTATTCCATGTTCCATCTATTCATTTCCAGTTCATATACACTACCCAATTCAAGAGTTAAATTCATTATCTTTCAACAACTAAATTAGACTACAACTCAATGGTTTTCCAAATATGCAAAACACACATAAACACTTCTAACTTTGTCATTTTATGGATATTTTGTTCGAAGGAATCGGTACCCATGTAGGTTTTCTCAAATATGTCATTTTACGGATATTTCGTCCGCGGGAATCAGCACCCATGTATGTTTTCTCAAATATGCTATTTTACGGATATTTAGTCATGAATCGACATCCATGTATATATATGATTTGGTCTTTCACCGGACACTCTGCCAACTTGCTTTTCGTGAGTCCATCCCCTTTCTCCTCCCAAATAAACATACATATACAATGTATTTATAAACATAGTCATATGCAACGACAATCAACATTTGGTTAGCGTTAAATTGCCTAATCCTTAGGCAATTGCTACAACAATCATAGCTATCCTCCACCGATTGCCCAATACATTTATCTCTAAGCAGATATTCAATCTCAATATAAATAGTTTCTTCACAACTATCAAAAGTGATAATACATATCAAATTTCACCATCTATACCCATAACCTTCCAATTTCACATTTTCAATGCTAATCCCAATTATTTATACAAAATAATAATTTAATCAAAATTAGGGCAAAATCTCTTTCTTTCCAAATATCAACCCAAACACCAAAATCAACTATTTTGGCACAACATGATCTTATATTCAAGCCTCATACTCGTTTACCTCATATTCATCAAAAACCCCTCTTTTCATTTCACACCCAAATCTTAGATTTGTCCAAACCACAACCAAATCTCATCATCTATACACAATAGCAAATAACTAAGCTAAAAACCATATTATAGTGTAGAAAATCCCTACCTCAAGCTTAGAAGAGAAGATGAGCAAAACAAGGTTGAAAATCCAAAGATGTCGAAACCAACTTCTACTTGGATCAAAACGACGCTCTTGACAAGCTCTACACTTAATCTTAAAGGAGCAAGGCAAGGAGATGCTTCCAAGAGAGTAGATCTAAAGATCTTTGAGCAAAAAGTGATTTTGGAGAGAGAGAGTGTGTGTGACGGTTTGGAGAGGGAGAAAGAGAAGAAAAGTAAAGAAAAGGTTAAGTGAGGGGCCTATTTATAATGCTAGGTCATAATGAAATAAAGTCCCAAAGTCAAACCCCAAAGATCAAGTCAAAATTCCCAAAAAGTAGGCCAAAAACCGAACTTAAATCTGAAAAAAATGGTTGCAGGGGTCGACCCTTTCATCACAGGGGTCGACCCTATGAAGGAACTTATGTTTGACAGCATGCAAGAGGGTCGACCCTCTCCTAGACTGGTGTCTACCCTATTTCCCAACAACCAAGACATAGACATAAGAGGGTCGACCTTCTCTAGACTAGTGTCTACCCTATTTTCCAGCAACACTCCCAAGAACTTCACCAACAAGTAAGAGTCGACCCTTAGGAAGGCTGATGTCGACCCTAGCATAGAATTTCTAAGTTTCCAAGGAACTTTTTACAAGAACAAGTGCGAACAACCAAACCCAACAAATTTAAATCGGATTATGATCCTCCAAAACCAACCCAAGACAACACCAAAGATTTCCAAAATAAAAATAAAGGATTCAAATACACTTCCCAAAATCTTTGAAGGACACAAGTGTTACAGTATTCACACAAAATGACCTTTGGTCCAATCTTATAATTTTGTGCTTATCAATCACGTTTCAAGTCTTTTATCCATCAGACAAGTAGAATACTCATTCATAATACAAATTCATGAGTTTAGAAAACTTACCACATAGGTAGTATTTAGAAAATTACATACGTGAAAAATATCTTTACTAAGATATTACTATAATGTTGATTGTTGATTTGTCCTCGTGATTGACCCTACACAATTCATGCTTTTATCTGAAATCGGGTAACAATACAATTCAAAGCTGTTCTTTAATTTGTTTACCTTTCTTAGGCTTCTTTCTAACTCTTTAGTTCATTTAGGATGCTCAATGTATGCCTAAGAATGCTCATAAATGAAAAAAGCTGAAATCGGGACATAATACAACTTTTCAAAATTTCCTAAAACCGATACTTGGCAGGCGCAACATTGGTCGCTCGAGCAAACCCCTTGATCTGCAAAAATCTTGGATGCTCTCATTTTATGTGGAGCCAACTTTTGGTCACTCAAGCCAAGACCGAAAATAAAGGGTGGTTGCTCAAACCTACGTCCAATGCTTGCAAAAGTACTTGGAGCTCAAAATGTACGATCGGGTGATAATTCCATCACTCGAGCAAGCTAGAATGGAATTTCAGAATTCTTTTTAACTTCAAACACACATTCAAGGTTCCAAATTTATATATGACTCACTCAAACATGCATGGACACTCCCAAAGACATATATTTGAAACTAGTTTCAACCCATAGTTCAAAATTCAAACCGTAATCTCTATGTTTGTAAAATCCATGTCTTATATCTTGCATTCACAAGCTTCAAGACTTAAAATTGAACCTTAAAACATGACAATTCATGCATGCATGTGCAATATGACTTTGAATTCAAACTAAAATATCATAAATCATGTTCAAAAGCATGAGCCTTCACAAATTCTTGCATGCATGTATGATTTAACATTAAATTCTTCATGCTATGCTTATGTCTTGTACTAAATTACAAAGTTTTCTTGAATTCACATGATTTAAGATTTTAATTCACAATCTAAGGTTCAATTACTCACCTAGAGCCTTTAACTCTTCCAAATTAAGCTAGTTCTTGAGCCTAGCTCTTCAAATCTCCAAGCTTTTAGTTCAAGTCTTCAAATCTAAGTCTCATCTCTCTTAGAACCACACACACACACTCTCTCTCTATAATGCTTAACCTCAGCCAAAATGTTGAAGGAGAGCTCAAAAATATGAGCTTAATCACCAACTCATCTTATTTATATAAGGTAATTAGCTTAGACTAATCAAACTTGATTAAGGTTAATCAATTACACTTATTTTAATCAAATTTCACCATACGCTCTAAAAATTATGTTAATCACAATGGTACAGTCGATTTCGATTTCTAAGGCCTCTGACCCTCAATTTCAGATTATAGTAGAACATAGAACAAATATCTCTACGACGGACAGACAAAAACTAAAAAACACATATAATGACATGTTGAGCATCCAAAATCATATTAAGCACATAATCACAAATATAATTAAAGATTAAAGGTATAACATAGAGCAGGGGTTATCAGTTTTCCCCCTTTTAGGAAGATTGGTCCTCCAAACTTATGTTACCTTTTATTGAAACAAATGTAGGTAGTGTTGTTGCATCTCATCTTCTTTTTCCCACGTGGCCGTTTCCATAGTGGTCTCTCCATTCTACTTTCACTATTAGAATGTATTTGTTTCTCATTTGTTCCACTTGTTGGTCAATAATTTGTCCTAACCATTCCTCATATTCCATATTCTCGTTAAGGGCTATTCGGTGATAGGCGGTTACATGAAGCGGATCGGAGGTAGCCCTCAACATTGACACATGGAACACATTTGTTCCATACCAGTGACAAAGCAACTCTATAGGCAACCGGACCAAGTCTCTTCAGAATTTGAAATGGACTAATGTAACGGGGTGACAACTTACCCTTCTTATCGAATCTAGACTGGCCTTTCATTGGAATCACATGGATGAACACATGATCACCAACCTCATATTCAAGAGGCCTTCTTCTAACATTCGCATAACTCTCTTGTTAGCTCTGAGCTGTCTTGAGTCTTTGCTGAATAACGTTAATCTTTTCAGTGGTAGTTTGCAAAATTTCAGGCCCAAGTAAGACTCTATCCTCGACTTCTGTCCAACAGACCGGTGATCTACATTTCCTGCCATATAAGGCTTCATACGGTGCCATGCCAATGCTGGAGTTGAAGCTGTTATTATACACAAACTTTGCCAATGGTAAGTAATCTTCACAACTCCCCTGAAAATCTAAGACTTACATTCGGAGCATATCTTCTAGAGTTTGTATAATTCGTTCTGATTGTCCATCAGTTTGCGAATGGAATGTAATACTAAATCTGAGTTCTGTCCCCATTGTCGCTTGAAGGCTTTTCCATAATCTAAATACAAATTTCGGATCTCTATCCGACATAATAAACACCGACACTCCATGTAAAAGGACAATTTCATCAACATAAAAGGTAGCCGATCTATATGCATGATAAGTGGTTCGAACAGGAAGAAAATGTGCAGATTTAGTCAATCCATCAACTATAACCCAAATAAAATTAATACCTCTTGGGTTCGAGGTAGTTTGACAATAAAGCCTATGGTTATGTGCTCTCATTTCCATTCCGGAATAAGGAGAGGTTAGAGTAGACCTGCTGATTTCTAGTGTTCAGCTTTAACTTGATGACATTAAGGACATTTAGACACATATTCTGCAATTTCCCGTTTCATATTAGGCCACCAATAACTTTGTTTCAAATCCGGATACATCTTGTTGTTGCCCGGATGTATCTCAAACATTGACTTGTGGGCTTCATCTAAAATTCTCTTCTTCAGATCAGAGATATTTAGAACACACAATCTGTTTTGGAATTTCAACACTTCATTCTCCACATTAAACCCTGATTTTGGATTCATTTCAAACTCATCAATTACTTTCTTGAGGAATTCATCCTCTATTTGTTTCTGTTTGATCTCATCAATAATTACTAGTTCAACTAAAATGGCAGTCATCTTTCTGCCATGTTCATGTATATTACTTCAATCTCAAATTTCTCAAAATCTTTTAGTACTTCTTCTTGTTCAGTAAGCAAACAAGCTAAACTCCCCGTTGACTTTCTACTCAAAGCGTCGGCTATGGTGTTAGCTTTACCCGGGTGATATTGAATTTGAAGATCATAGTCTTTTATCAGTTCAAGCCATCTTCTTTGTTACAAGTTTAACTCTTTTTGGTAAAAAAGTACTTCAAGCTTTTATGATTGGTATAAACTTCACATTTTGCTCCATACAAGTAAATCGCCTATAGTGATTTGGTTTTGATCGACTCTTGTTGTATCGGACTCGGGTTTCATGGTTTCATATTGTTGTTCATCTTGCTTCCATTGTATCTCCTTAAATTTCATTATTGGATTTTGTGGTTGTGTTAAGACGGGTTGGTTGCTTAGTTTCCAAACTTTTGTTGCCTAGATTTTTACCCCTCCGCTCAGCGGCACGCCGTGTGTTGAGTGAGCTTTGCAAACTCTCGGTACTTTTGTAGGTCTACAAAAATCTTGAGAGTGTATTCTACACTCGGCGGTTCTTTTGCTCGGCGGGCTTAACTCAGCGGCTCTTCTTGCACTTTCGAGCATTGGTCTATTATGCAAAACTATTAGAGTGTGCATTCTACGCTTGGCGTCACTTCTTGCTTTCGAGTGGGTATACGTATATCAGTTCGTAACAACCACTTTTTACATTACTTTTTCATTTCTTTCTCTCTCTAAAACATTTCAAAATCCTAAATCTTGAGTCTCTCTCTCTAAAACTCACTCTTTCTCTCTCCTCTCTCTCTCTCTACATTTTCATCTAGATCCATTGGCTTCTCTACCTTAGTGTCTTTAGGAAAAAGGTAGATCACCTCACCTCAAGGGCTATGTTTTGATTTGAATAAACCTTGGCTTCGGTGTTTTTAGAGTTCCTACATTGCTTTGCTTGTCTTTTCACTTTGAGGTAAGAATTTTCTACACTCTCTTATGATTTTTAACTTAGTTATTTGTTGATTGTGCAACTAATGTTGGGGATTTGCAGGATTTTAGACAAACCTAGGGTTTTGGTTTAAAATCAAAAGAGGGGTTTTCAAGTGAAGATATTGAAAATGGTTATGGGTGTAGATGTGAAGCTGTGTTGTGGTAAATTTGTTGATTTTGACACATGAGTTGGATTTGAGAGAATAAATTTTTTCCTAAAAATGTTTTAAACAATTATTTTATATAAATAATGAAATTGGTATTGGGAATATGAAATTGGATGGATCTTTATATAAAGTGGAGTTGGATACTTTTTATCTCTCATCTATGGAAATTTAGATAATTTATCTATTTTAAAGATTGTATATCTATTTAGAAATATCTGTTTTAGGCTATCAGTGGAGGATAGTTGTGATTATTGTAGAAATTGTATGAGGATTAGGTGAATTGAAACTAATCTCTTAATTGTTATCACTGAATATGACTATATTTTGATACATTGTACATGTAAGATATTTGGGAGGAAAAGGGGATGTACTCTCGTTTGGGAGAAAAAATGGATGGACTCCATTGAATTAAGTTGGCCTATGTGTCCACGGTGAAAATCACGAAAACGGCGCATATACATGGGTGTTGATTCCGTGGATGAAATTTTTGTAAAATGAAAATTTTGAAGTGTTTGTGTAATGATTGTATTGGTTAAAGAACCCTTGAGTTGTAGCCTCGGTTGGGTTGTTTGGATAATAATGGACTTGACTTATGGATTGAGGTGAAATGAATTTCCATGAAATGAATTAAGATAAAATGGCTTGAAATATGGAACTTGGCATATTATGATCTTATAAGAATCTGAATGATTTTTATCATGGGCATTATATTTGCATATCATACTTATATCTTTGTTAATATTCATATATTGTGTTAGATTGTTTCTCTTGGGCTTTGGCTCACCCTACTTAGGAAAAACCATTTCAGTCTTTGGTGATATGCTTCTACCAAGGACTTAGCTTGAAAGGATTGTGGAGCTGAAGGCTCACTTTTGTTTACTTTGTATTTGTCTTTTGTACAAGTCTAGGGCTTTATTTGTATTGAGCTTATGACTCATTTTGTTGCAACCAAGCACGGTCTTAGAAAGATGTAAGATATTAGGGCATATGAATATCTGTTTAGCTTCCATTCTTTTTTCGTCTTGTAACACATGTTGTAGATTCAGGATGAACGATTTATGAATGTACATCGCATGTGTCATCTTTTGTACATTAACTCTGATGAATGAAAGCTTCTTATTTTATTTATATCACATTATACCAATGTTTGGAGTTGAATTATTGTAATTATTTTGGGGCCGCAACATTGCCAAATTTTCAAAGCAAAGACAACTACAACCAATTCTAGGTGATGTGCCGGGTAGTTCTTTTCATGTGGTCTCAACTATTTGGAGGCATAGGCAATTACTCTCCCATTCAGCATTAACACACAACCCAGACCCTTGTAAGAAGCATCACTAAATATCACAAAAATTTTTGTACCTTAAGGCAATGTCAATACTGGTGCAGTAGTCAATCTCATTTTTAGTTCCTAGATGGCAGATTTGTAACGCCCTAACTTCTAGGCCGTTAATAAATCAAATCAGCCACAGATTTAAAATTCTAACTATTTAATAACTTCAAAAACATAAATTGGCCCCAAAATAATTACACAAATGTCTATAATATATAATTTATACAAATCTCCAAAAATAATATATAGTTGCGAGCTCGAAAATCTCCAACTTAATAATCTTTTAAATGCTTTAACTCCAATCGCCACTAGATTTGTTCCACACCTAAAAAATAAATTAATTTGGGAAGTATACGGTATGACAAGAATAACAATGCTCGGGTAGAGAATAAATCAATAGGGATCCAACAATTTACGACATGGCACAAACAATTCGATTCGAGACACCATGTAATTTACCTAATTGCACAAACGAGTCAACTCGACATATGATATTTATACAGGACCAAATACCCGGTCCTACTCGGTACATGACCAGTGATCGGCCTCATCCACGTCACCCAAGCACAACCACTTATCTGGGCTATTGGTCCAAGTTATTGGCAAGGTCTATTCGATCCATGTATGGAGCATTTCTACGTCACTTAGCCAAACAAGTCAACACTAACTACACAAAACAACTTCACTGAATTTATCAAATGACTAGAATAATCAAACATATCAATAAGAATGATTCCACAGAATTTAACATATGACCATGATAATTAAGAGGAGTACAAATGTGAAGTAATTAAGATAAAAACTATTTGCAAAAAGATTTAGAGGAAGCATATTGTATATCACCCGAATTACCTCAAAACAATTCCATGACCACTTAATGAAAAAACCCTCAAACACCAATGCTTTAATCATCTGCTATATCACCATAAATCTCCAAAGGTTGTGGATTGAAAAGGTTTGTAAAGTTTAACAAAATCTGTAACTCTCATCTTAAATAAAATGCTAACTCTCACTCTAAATACTCTTAATCTAAACTCTAAATTTTGATCATGAAGAAAGAGAGAGAGAGAGAGATACAGATGGACCATGAAGAACCATAGAAAGAAGTTGAGAGGTTGAGTTCAAAAGTTTCCCAATAAATTTGAACTCATCCTCTCAACTTGATCAAAATTTAGATTTTTAGGTGTGGAACAAATCTAGTGGCGATTGGAGTTAAAGCATTTAAAGGATTATTAAGTTGGAGATTTTCGAGCTCGCAACTATATATTATTTTTGGAGATTTGTATAAATTATAAATTATAGACATTTGTGTAATTATTTTGGGGCCAATTTATATTTTTGAAGTTATTAAATAGTTAGAATTTTAAATCTGTGGCTGATTTGATTTATTAACGGCCTAGAAGTTGGGGCGTTACAAATCTGCCTTCTAGGAACTAAAAATGAGATTGACTACTGCACCAGTATTGACATTGCCTTAAGGTACAAAATTTTTCGTAATATTTAGTGATGCTTCTTACAAGGGTCTGGGTTGTGTGTTAATGCTGGATGGGAGAGTAATTGCCTATGCCTCCAGATAGTTGAGACCACATGAAAAGAACTACCCAGCGCATCACTTAGAATTGGTTGTAGTTGTCTTTGCTTTGAAAATTTGGCAATGTCACGCCCCCAAAATAATTACAATAATTCAACTCCAAACATTAGTATAATGTGATATAAATAAAATAAGAAGCTTTCATTCATCAGAGTTAATGTACAAAAGATGACACATGCGATGTACATTCATAAATCGTTCATCTTGAATCTACAACATGTGTTACAAGACGAAAAAAGAATGGAAGCTAAACAGATATTCATATGCCCTAATATCTTACATCTTTCCAAGACCGTGCTTGGTTGCAACAAAATGAGTCATAAGCTCAATACAAATAAAGCCCTAGGCTTATACAAAAGACAAATAAAAAGTAAACAAAAGTGAGCCTTCAGCTCCACAATCCTTTCAAGCTAAGTCCTTGGCAGAAGCATATCACCAGCACCTGAAAATGGTTTTTCCCAAGTAGGGTGAGCCAAAGCCCAGTAGAAATAATCTAATACAATATATGAATATTAACAAAGATATAAGTATGATATGCAAATATAATGCCCATGATAAAAATCATTCGTATTCTTATAAGATCATAATATGCCAAGTTCCATATTTCAAGCCATTTTATCTTAATTCATTTCATGGAAATTCATTTTACCTCAATCCATAAGTCAAGTCCATTATTATCCAAACAACCCAACTGAGGCTACAACTCAGTGGTTCTTTAGCCAATACAATCATTACACAAACACTTCAAAATTTTCATTTTACAAAAATTTCATCCACGGGAATCAACACCCATGTATATGCGCGGTTTTCAGGATTTTCACTGTGGACACATAGGCCAACTTAATTCAATGGAGTCCATCCCTTTTTTTCTCCCAAACGTAGAGTACATCCCCTTTCTCCTCCCAAATATCTTACATGTACAATGTATCAAAATATAGTCATATTCAGTGATAACAATTAAGAGATTAGTTTCAATTCACCTAATCCTCATACAATTTCTACAATAATCACAACTATCCTCCACTGATAGCCTAAAACAGATATTTCTAAATAGATATACAATCTTTAAAATAGATAAATTATCTAAATTTCCATAGATGAGAGATAAAAAGTATCCAACTCCACTCTTTATATAAAGATCCATCCAATTTCATATTGCCAATACCAATTTCATTATTTATATAAAATAATTGTTTAAAACATTTTAGGGAAAAACTTTATTCTCTCCAAAATCCAACCCATGTGTCAAAATCAACAAATTTACCACAACACAGCTTCATATCTACACCCATAACCATTTTCAATATCTTCACTTGAAAACCCCTCTTTTGATTTTAAACCAAAAACCCAGGTTTGTCCAAAATCCTCCAAATCTCAACATTATTTACACAATCAATGAATAACTAAGTTAAAAATCATAGGAGAGTGTAGAAAGTCCCTACCTCAAAATGAGAAGACAAGCGAAGCAATGTAAGAACTCCAACAATGTCGAAACCAAAGTTTATTCGAATCAAAATGTAGCCCTTGAGGTGTTCTACCTTTTTCCCAAACACACTAGGGTAGAGAAACCAATGAATCTAGATGAAAATGAAGAGAGAGAGAGAGAGAGCGAGTTTTAGAGAGAGAAACTCAAGATCTAGGGTTTTGAAATGTTTTAGAGAGAGAAAGAGATGAAAAAGTGATGTAAAAAGTGGTTGTTATAAACTAATATACGTATAGTCCACTCGAGCGCAAGAAGTGACGCTCAAGTGTAGAATGCACACTCCCAGTAGTTTTGCAAACAATAGACCAATGCTCGAGTGCAAGAAGAGCCGCTTGAGCTAAGGCCGCTCGAGCGCAGAAAGAACCGCTCGAGTGTAGAATACACTCTCTCAGTATTTTTGTAGACCTACAAAAGTACTGAGAGTTTGCAAAGCTCACTCGAACACACGAAGTGCCGCTTGAGCGGAGGGGTAAAAATCTAGGCAACAAAAGTTTGGAAACTAAGCAACCAACCTGTCCCGAACACAACCACAACAATCCAATAACGAAATTTAAGGAGATACAATGGAAGCAAGATGTGAACAACAATATGAAACCATGAAACCTGAGTCTGGGATACAACAAGAGTTAGATCAAAACCGAAATCACTATAGGCGGCATTACTTGTATGGAGCAAAATGTGAAGTTTATACCAATCATAAAAGCTTGAAGTACTTTTTTACCAAAAAGAGTTAAACTTGTAACAAAGAAGATGGCTTGAACTGATAAAAGACTATGATCTTCAAATTCAATATCACCCGGGTAAAGCTAACACCATAGCCGACGCTTTGAGTAGAAAGTCAACGGGGAGTTTAGCTTGTTTGCTTACTGAACAAGAAGAAGTACTAAAAGATTTTGAGAAATTCGAGATTGAAGTAATATACATGAACATGGCAGAAAGATGATTGCCATTTTAGTTGAACTAGTAATTATTGATGAGATCAAACAGAAACAAATGGAGGATGAATTCCTCAAGAAAGTAATTGATGAGTTTGAAATGAATCCAAAATCGGGGTTTAATGTGGAGAATGAAGTGTTGAAATTCCAAAACAGATTGTGTGTTCTAAATATCTCTGATTTGAAGAAGAGAATTTTAGATGAAGCCCACAAGTCAATGTTTGAGATACATCCGGGCAACAACAAGATGTATCCGGATTTGAAACAAAGTTATTGGTGGCCTAATATGAAACGGGAAATTGCAGAATATGTGTCTAAATATCCTTAATGTCATCAAGTTAAAGCTGAACACTAGAAATCAGCAGGTCTACTCTAACCTCTCCTTATTCCGGAATGGAAATGAGAGCACATAACCATAGGCTTTATTGTCAAACTACCTCGAACCCAAGAGGTATTAATTTTATTTTGGTTATAGTTGATTGATTGACTAAATCTACACATTTTCTTCCTGTTCGAACCACTTATCATGCATATAGATCGGTTACCTTTTATGTTGATGAAATTGTCCTTTTACATGGAGTGTCGGTGTTTATTATGACGGATAGAGATCCGAAATTTGTATTTAGATTATGGAAAAGCCTTCAAGCGGCAATGGGGACAGAACTCAGATTTAGTATTACATTCCATTCGCAAACTGATGGACAATCAGAACGAATTATACAAACTCTAAAAGATATGCTCCGAATGTAAGTCTTAGATTTTCAGGGGAGTTGTGAAGATTACTTACCATTGGCAGAGTTTGTGTGTAATAACAGCTTCAACTCCAGCATTGGCATGGCACCGTATGAAGCCTTATATGGAAAGAAATGTAGATCACCGGTCTGTTGGACAGAAGTCGAGGATAGAGTCTTACTTGGGCCTGAAATTTTGCAAACTACCACTGAAAAGATTAACGTTATTCAGCAAAGACTCAAGACAGCTCAGAGCTAACAAGAGAGTTATGCGAATGTTAGAAGAAGGCCTCTTGAATATGAGGTTGGTGATCATGTGTTCATCCATGTGATTCCAATGAAAGGCCAGTCGAGATTCGATAAGAAGGGTAAGTTGTCACCTCGTTACATTAGTCCATTTCAAATTCTGAAGAGACTTGGTCCTGTTGCCTATAGAGTTGCTTTGCTGCTGGGTATGGAACAAATGTGTTCCATGTGTCAATGTTGAGGGGCTACCTCTAGGACTCGTTTCATGTAATCGACTATCACCAAATAGCCCTTAACGAGAATATGGAATATGAGGAATGGTTAGGACAAATTATTGACCAACAAGTGGAACAAATGAGAAACAAATCCATTCTAATAGTGAAAGTAGAATGGAGAGACCACTATGGAAACGAAGCCACGTGGGAAAAAGAAGATGAGATGCAACAACACCACCTACATTTGTTTCCAGCAAAAGGTAACATAAGTTTGGAGGACCAATCTTCCTAAAAGGGAAAAGCTGATAACCCCGTTCTATGTTATACCTTTAATCTTTAATTATATTTGTGATTATGTGCTTAATATGATTTTGGATGCTCAACATGTCATTATATGTGTTTTTTAGTTTTTGTCTGTCCGTCGTAGAGATATTTGTTCTATGTTCTGCTATAATCTGAAATTGAGGGCCGTAGAGGCCTTAGAAATCGAAATCGACTGTACCATTGTGATTAACATAATTTTTAGAGCGTATGGTGAAATTTGATTAAAATAAGTGTAATTGATTAACCTTAATCAAGTTTGATTAGTCTAAGCTAATTACCTTATATAAATAAGATGAGTTGGTGATTAAGCTCATATTTTTGAGCTCTCCTTCAACATTTTGGCTGAGGTTAAGCATTATAGAGAGAGTGTGTGTGTGTGGTTCTAAGAGAGATGAGACTTAGATTTGAAGACTTGAACTAAAAGCTTGGAGATTTGAAGAGCTAGGCTCAAGAACTAGCTTAATTTGGAAGAGTTAAAGGCTCTAGGTGAGTAATTGAACCTTAGATTGTGAATTAAAATCTTAAATCATGTGAATTCAAGAAAACTTTGTAATTTAGTACAAGACATGAGCATAGCATGAAGAATTTAATGTTAAATCATACATGCATGCAAGAATTTGTGAAGGCTCATGCTTTTGAACATGATTTATGATATTTTAGTTTGAATTCAAAGTCATATTGCACATGCATGCATGAATTGTCATGTTTTAAGGTTCAATTTTAAGTCTTGAAGCTTGTGAATGCAAGATATAAGACATGGATTTTACAAACATAGAGATTACGGTTTGAATTTTGAACTATGGGTTGAAACTAGTTTCAAATATATGTCTTTGGGAGTGTCCATGCATGTTTGAGTGAGTCATATATAAATTTGGAACCTTGAATGTGTGTTTGAAGCTAAAAAAGAATTCTGGAGTGATGGAATTATCACTCGAGCGTACATTTTGAGCTCCAAGTACTTTTGCAAGCATTGGACGTAGGTTCGAGCAACCACCCTTTATTTTTGGTCTTAGCTTGAGTGACCAAGAAGTTGGCTCCAGCATAAAATGAGAGCATCCAGTACTTTTGCAGACCAAGGGGTTTGCTCGAGCGACCAATGTTGCACTCAAGCGAAGTACCGTGTTTTAGGAAATTTTGAAAAGTTGTATTATGTCCCGTTCTTTTTCATTTATGAGCATTCTTAGGCATACATTGAGCATCCTAAATGAACTAAAGAGTTAGAAAGAAGCCTAAGAAAGGTAAACAAATTAAAGAACAGTTTGAATTGTATTGTTACCCGATTTCCGTATGTGCTATGAATTGTGTAGGGTCAATCGCGAGGACAAATCAACAATCTGAACATTGCGAGTAATATCTTAGTAAAGATATTTTTCACATATGTAATTTTCTAAATACTACCTATGTGGTAAGTTTTCTAAACTCATGAATTTGTATTATGAATGAGTATTCTACTTGTCTGATGGATAAAAGACTTGAAACGTGATTGATAAGCACAAAATTATAAGATTGGACCAAAGGTCATTTTGTATGAATACTGTAACACTTGTGTTCTTCAAAGATTTTGGGAAGTATATTTGAATCCTTTATTTTTATTTTGGAAATCTTTGGTGTTGTCTTGGGTTGGTTTTGGAGGATCATAATCCGATTTAAACTTGTTGAGTTTGGTTGTTCGCACTTGTTCTTGTAAAAAGTTCCTTGGAAACTTAGAAATTCTATGCTAGGGTCGACATCAGCCTTCCTAAGGGTCGACTCTTACTTGTTGGTGAAGTTCTTGGGAGTGTTGCTGGAAAATAGGGTAGACACTAGTCTAGAGAAGGTCGACCCTCTTATGTCTATGTCTTGGTTGCTGGGAAATAGGGTAGCCACCAGTCTAGGAGAGGGTCGACCCTCTTGCATGCTGTCAAACATAAGTTCCTTCATAGGGTCGACCTCTGTGATGAAAGGGTCGACCCCTGCAACCATTTTTTTCAGATTTAAGTTCAGTTTTGGGCCTACTTTTTGGGAATTTTGACTTGATCTTTGGGGTTTGACTTTGGGACTTTATTTCATTATGACCTAGCACTATAAATAGGCCCCTCACTTAACCTTTTCTTTACTTTTCTTCTCTTTCTCCCTCTCCAAACCGTCACACACACTCTCTCTCTCCAAAATCACTTTTTGCTCAAAGATCTTTATATCTACTCTCTTGGAAGCATCTCCTTGCCTTGCTCCTTTGAGATTACGTGTAGAGCTTGTCAAGAGCGTCGTTTTGATCCAAGTAGAAGTTGGTTTCGACATCTTTGGATTTTCAACCTTGTTTTGCTCATCTTCTCTTCTAAGCTTGAGGTAGGGATTTTCTACACTATAATATGGTTTTTAGCTTAGTTATTTGCTATTGTGTATAGATGATGAGATTTGGTTGTGGTTTGGACAAATCTAAGATTTGGGTGTGAAATGAAAAGAGGGGTTTTTGATGAATATGAGGTAAACGAGTATGAGGCTTGAATATAAGATCATGTTGTGCCAAAATAGTTGATTTTGGTGTTTGGGTTGATATTTGGAAAGAAAGAGATTTTGCCCTAATTTTGATTAAATTATTATTTTGTATAAATAATTGGGATTAGCATTGAAAATGTGAAATTGGAAGGTTATGGGTATAGATGGTGAAATTTGATATGTATTATCACTTTTGGAAGTTGTGAATAAACTATTTATCTTGAGATTGAATATCTGTTTAGAGATAAATGTATTGGGCTATCGGTGGAGGATAGCTATGATTGTTGTAGAAATTGCATAAGGATTAGGCAATTTAATGCTAATCAAATGTTGATTGTCATTGCATATGACTATGTTTATAAATACATTGTATATGTATGTTTATTTGGGAAGAGAAAGGGGATGGACTTCGCTGAAAGCAAGTTGGCCGGAGTGTCCTGGGTGAAAGACCCGAAATCATATATATACATGGATGTCGATTCCCGCGGACGAAATATCCGTAAAATGACATATTTGAGAAAACATACATGGATGCCAATTCCCGCGGACGAAATATCCGTAAAATGACATATTTGAGAAAACCTACATGGGTGCCGATTCCTTCAAACGAAATATCCATAAAATGACAAAGTTAGAAGTGTTTATGTGTGTTTTGCATATTTGGAAAACCATTGAGTTGTAGTCTCATTTGGTTGTTGAAAGATAATGAATTTAACTCTTGAATTGAGTAGTGTATATGAACTGGAAATGAATAGATGGAACATGGAATAAGATTGGCCTCAGTGGCATATGGATATGTAGGCCTTGTGGATGCTTCCATATCGGTATTGTTTATATACGTGGTATTTATACCTTTGCTAAACTTCATAAATTGTGTTAGATTATTTCTACTGGGCTGTTAGCTCACCCTATAAGGGAATACCATTTTTCAGGTACAGATGAGATGTTTCCTCCAAGGCAATAGCGTGGATGGACTTTTGAGAAGCAAGAGCTTCTTAATTATGTATTGTTGTGTGTGTTTGTTGGTATTTGTAAAGCCAAGGGCTTAAGATGTAATAAGCGAGACTCAATTTTGTGTAACCAAGCAATGACTTGGAAAGATGTAAGCCTACATAGCATTTAATTGTTTGTTAAACAGTAAACTCTGATGTATGAAAGTATGTTGTTTCTCATATTTATTCCACATATGAGTTATCTTTACTGTATTATTTTGGGGGCGTTACAACTTGGTATCAAAGCGTACCAGGTTTGAATACTTTGGGTACGTGGGAAATGGTTAGTACCACAATGGGTTTGTCTCGCTTGATTGAGACGTTAGCATGTATTGTATGTGTTTCTGTGACTATGTGCTTACATTGAATGATTTATTGTTGTCCAATGTATTAGGACACAAGTGAGTTAGCGTTGTCACATTTGTGAATGTGCTAATCTCTTGTTGTTACCTTTATTAGGATGTCTAGACGTGGACGTGGTGGTGGTAGACGTGGTAGACCTATGGGGCATGAGATGCCGATACCAGATGACATTCCGACATAGGAGGAAGGAATTGGTCAAGCCAATGTGGTTGAACCAGTTGGTCATTAGGCCATGGGTGCCTTAGCCCGTGAAATAGTTGGAGCATTGAGAGAATCTATGGATATTCTTAGGGCTGAGAATCAGGTCCAAGCCTAGTAGTTGAAGCAGGGCCATCCTTTTTGAAGAGGGAGTTCTTCCGGTCGAATCCAGATGAGTTTGTGGGTGATCCCAGGGAGCCACTGAAGGCAGATAAGTGGCTAGAATAGTTAGTGAAGACATTCGAGATGCTTGGCATTGAGGATGATCAGTTGAAAGTGACCTTGGCGTCTTTTCAATTGAAGGGGGAAGCGGGTCAGTGGTGGAAGTATGCACGTGGGCACATTGGAGGAACTTGGGAGGCTTTTGTTGAGGCTTTCCAGGATAAATTTCTGCCTCCTACGGTTAGGGAGAAGTTGAGAGATCAATTCTCTAAATTGTTACAGTTGAACACGCCAGTGGCTGAGTTTGAGGCAACCTTTACTAGCTTGTCGAGGTTTGCACCTAAGTTGGTGGCGACTGAGGAGCGCCGTTGTTTGGAGTTTGAAAAGAGGTTAAGGACCGGGTTAATGTATAGAGTTACCGGTTCCATGACCAAAGATTATGGGTGCCTTGTGTAGGCTGCAGCCTACCTTGAAACTATTATGCAGGCAGAAGAGGAAATGATGAGAGGCTCCAGGAGGAGTCAGGATAGTTAGGGGGACAGTAAGAGGCAGAGGGGTTCTAACTCTCAACAGTCCCAGGGGTTTCAGTCGAGGTCCACTTTTCCAATACCGAGTTTAGGTTCTGGGAGAGGTGGGCAGGGAGATTTTACTTGTTTTAAGTGTGGTCAGTTAGGCCACAAGTCTCCAGCTTGCCCTCAGAGAGGAGGAGGACAACGTGCAGTATCATATTCCGCTCGTTTTTAGAGCCAGAGTTAGGGAAGAGGCCAACCGCTCACTTGTTATCAGTGCGGGCATGCAGGGCACCTGAAGAGGTTTTGCCCACAGTTGGGTGGTGCATCTGGTTTGAGACAAACACAGAGTCACCAGCCAGCACAGTTAGCACAGGCCTCGAGGGCCAATCAGGAAGTCTCTTCGGCTCAGTCTGTGCATCAGGCTTATGCTCCGAGGGGTGAGCAGGTTGAATAGAGGCTTACTGGATGTATGTATACAGTTGTAGGGCCAGATCTTATACCTGCTCTTTCTGTAGTGAGAGGTACCTTTTTGTTTTGTAATTCAGTTGCTAATGTGTTGATTGATACGGGTGCATCCCATTCTTTTATTTCGTATGCGTTTGCATCAATTTGGGTTTGGAGTTGACACAGTTAGCATCTCCTATTTGTGTAGTCACCAATTGGTGGTTAGACTGTCTTGAAACAAGGATGTCGGGATTGTGACATCGAGGTTGCTGGTTGTTGATTACCTTTTTCATTTGTATTGATTGACATGCTTAATTTTGATATCATATCGGGTATGGACTGGTTATCATCATACCGGGCTGTTATAGATTGCTACCGTCAGAAGGTTACTGTATGTACCTTGAGCGGTGATTGCTTTTATTTCTTGGGAGATCGGGTGGATAGAGTCTTATCACCGGTGTATGATCCACATGGGCAGAATGAACTTAGTTGTCTTCTTGCTAGCTTTTTGAGTAGTGAGTGTGATGAAATTCGGGTTAAATTGCCGAGAGTAATTTGTAAATACTCGGATGTTTTTCCCTAGGATCTTGTCAATTTACCATCTCACCAAGAGATCGAGTTCTCTATTGATTTAGTGCTTGGCATAGCACTGGTTTCTATGGCTCCATATAGATTTGCACCTGCTGAATTGAGTGAGTTGAAAATTCAACTCCAGGAATTGTTAGATAAGAATTTTATTCGCCCTAGTACTTCACCTTGGGGAGCGCCAACTCTCTTTGCTAAAAAGAAAGATGGAGCATTACAGCTTTGTATTGATTACAGAAAGTTGAACCAGGTTACTATTAAGAATAAGTACCCAATGCCTTGTATAGATGATCTGTTTGATCAGTTGAAGGGGTCTTGTTGTTTCTCTAAGATAGACCTGAGATCGGGATATCATCAGTTGAGGGTAAGAGAGGAGGATATCCTGAAGACAGCATTCCGTATGCGGTATGGCTATTATGAGTTTCTTGTGATGCCTTTTGGGCTAACTAATGCTCCATCTGGTTTATGGATTTAATGAATCAGATTTTCTGTGAATTCTTAGATCGTTTTGTAATTGTCTTTTTGGACGACATTTTGATTTATTCACCTTCTGAGGAGGAACACGAGGAACATTTACGAGTCGTATTGAGTTACTTAGAGTTCATAAGTTGTATGCTAAGTTTGGGAAATGTGACTTTTGGCTAGAAGAGGTTAAATTCCTAGGGCATGTAGTATCAAGGGAAGGGGTGACTGTAGATTCATCCTAGATAGAGGCAGTGCAAGATTGGGCACAACCTAAGAATGCTTTTGAGATTCGTAGTTTCTTGGGGTTGGCCGAGTATTACCGTCGGTTTGTAAAAGATTTCTCTAGACTAGCTTCACCTTTGACTAAGTTGATGAGGAAAGAAATCAAATTCCTGTGGAGTGAGACTTGTGAGAAGTCGTTTCAAGAGCTTAAGATTAGACTCACCACTGCTCCAGTATTGATTATACCGGAGAGGGGTTTGGGTTATTCAGTTTATTGTGATGCTTCACGAGAAGGTCTAGGTCGTGTATTGATACAAGAGGGTAAAGTAGTAGCCTATGGCTCACGGCAGTTGAAAATACATGAGAGGAATTACCCTACCCATGATTTAGAACTAGTAGCTGTGATCTTTGCCTTGAAGATTTGGAAGCACTATCTGTATGGTGAGAGATTTGAGGTGTTTTCTGACCATAAGAGTCTGAAGTATTTGTTTACACAGAAGGACTTGAATTTGAGGCAGAGGAAGTGGATGGAATTCATAGAGGATTATGATTTTGAGTTGCATTATCATTCTGGTAAGGCCAATGTTGTGGCCGATGCTTTGAGTAGAAAACCAATTGGCAGTGTAGCTTCAATCGCCATCCGAGAATGGGAAATGTTGGGTATTCTTAATGAGTTTGACTTGTAACTGCGTGAGTCTGTTGAATTTGCAACTTTGTTTTCAATAATTGCACAGCCTACACTTGTGAACCGAGTGTTGGAAGCGCAGAAGGGTGACCTTGAGATGGAATTGTTCCAAGAGAAGATTTCCAATGGGAAGGTAGAAAGAGGTTTGACTGTGTATTCCAACCTGAGCGTGAGATACTGTGACCGCTTGTTTGTACCGTAGTCTTGCCGAGAGGAAGTACTCCGAGAGTTTCATCATTCGCGTCTTGACTGACCTAAGCGTGATTATAAGTTTTGAAACTAGTTTTTAAGTTGTATATTTTCAAAGTAGTTTTTAAAAAATTGCAAATTGAAAACTTGTTTGGTTAGGAGTTTTCAACACTAGTTTTCGAAAAAAGTTTTTTTGGCCATTTACTTAATCTAAATGTACTTTTTATTTTTTTTTGAAATAAAATATTTTTATTTTTTATCTTTTCGAAAAAATATTGTTTATTTTTTGAAAAAATATTCTTTTATTTTATTTTTTAGTTTATAAAAAACAATTTTTTTTATCTATATCTTTTTTTAAATTATTTAATTATATATTTACTTTTTTAAAGTACTTATTTTTAAAAAAAATAATTAAATATTTATTTATTTTTGTTTTAAATATTTTTTTATATTATTTTATTTAGTTTATAAAAAATATTTTTTTATTTTACTTTTAAAAAATTATTAATTTTCTTTTATAAATTTAAATTTTTTTGAATCGCCCATATATATCTAAACTATAACAAATTATTTGGTTAATACTTAAAAAGATAACAAAATATTTTTTTTCAATAAATTACAAAATATATATTTTTTTTCAAAAATAAAATTTTAAAAAATATATTTTCAATAAAATTAAAAATATAAAATAATTGGTTAAATTACCCTTACCTCTCCTAAGATTTACCATAATTGCAAATACATCTCCTATAGTTTCAACAATTACACTAACCTCCCTTACTTTCCAAAAATAATACCACGATTCCCCTCTCTCTTTAAAAAAGCCCAAACGGGGAAATTCTATTTCCAACCACTTGATAAACTCAGGGTACACACATAATGAAAAATTAACTTAATGACAATTATATCCAAATTAAAAATTACTATAATAGACATCTATCAACACCCCTAATATTATATATAAAAATTCTCTGTACACATCTTTTAGGAACCAAAATATATCAATATACACCTTTTGAATGAAAACAATTAAACCCTAATTTTTCTGTTGTGGTCATTTCACTTGTTACACACTCTGTACTCCTCTGTTACTTGCAAAGAGCAATACTGTCAAAACATCTCTCATATTGCTTTAATCTCTAGGTTTATACTCGATTATTTACATCGTTTAATTATTAATTCCACAATTTTTACTTGATTTTGATATGAAAGAGTTGCAAACCTATAGAAGTTCAAACTCAAGCAATGGTGACAGCAAAATCAGTGATGAAAAGGTAAAATCGTGTAGTAATTTTTTGTTTTTTTTTTTTTTTTGTGTGTTTTTTAGTCAAAGACCCAGTGCCGAATTTTATCAATAAATTCAGAAATCTAATGTCGAAATAACATTAATATTGCGATACAAAAGTTTCAATTTTTTTTTTATATATTTCAACACTTCAATTCTGAATTTTTAACTTATTTCGGTACTTAAGTTCCAAATATAATTAATTTTTTTGGATATATAGTGCCAAATTTTTTTATTATTTTCATTTTATAGTGCCGAATTTTTGATTTATTTTCGGACCTGTAGTGCCAATTATTTATTTATTTATTTCGACTTTGCAAAATCGAATGAAATTTTTGCCCCCTCCTTTTTAGATGGCATGCCGTGAAGAAACTGAGGTTTGGTCGGATATTATGGTGGATTGTACTTGTTATTTTACAGCCAAACAGGTAACTTTTAACATGAAATTCATAAGTTCATAATTTGTATTAGTTAGTTTGTTTATTTTGTTCTTATGAGAGTTGTGTAACATTATATATAGGTTTTCGACAACAAAGATGAATTGCTCACTTAGGTATGTAACATTAGAAGGATAAATGGCTTTGCTATTATTATAAGGACATCGGAATATGGTGGCGGTCGTAAGAAACTAAGAATTTATCTTGCTTGTGAGTGGAGTGGGAAGTATAGATCGCGCAAAAAGTTGAAAGATGGCTCAAAAGACTTATTGAGACAAACTGGTACAAAGAAGTGCGAATGTCCATTTGATTTGAAGGCATTCAAGTTGAAAACAAACGACGAATGGACATTGAATGTAGTTTGCGGGCTGCATAATCATCCAGCTGCGGAGCATCTCCAAGGACATTCATATGCAGGGAGATTGTCAGCTAATGAAAAGTCGCTGTTAGTAGATATGTCAAAGAGCCTAGTAAGACCAAAAGAGATACTTATTACACTAAAATAGAGGGATGCCCTTAATATGAGCACAATGAAGACAGTTTACAATGCACGACATCGATATAGGGTTCTACAAAAAGCTGGTAGATCCCACATGCAACAACTATTGGGCGAATTAGCGAAACATAAGTACATTGAGTGTCATCGATGTGAGGAAGACTCGATGACTGTCATGGACTTGTTTTGGGCACATCCAGTGAGTTTGGATTTGCTTTGTACATTCCCTTGTGTGTTGATTATGGATTGCACATATAAGACGAATAGATATCGGCTTCCTCTTCTTGAAATTGTGGGAGTGACATCAACCCATATGACATTCTTTGTGGCTATCGCATACTTGCAAACTGAGAGGGTTGATAATTATGCATGGGCATTACAAACATTGCGTGATCTTATAGACGACAGTGTTTTACCGGAAGTCATTGTCACAGACAGAGAGCTTGCTTTGATGAATGCCATTGACAAAACCTTTCCGAATGCTCGACATTTGTTATGTCGTTGGCATATTAATAAGAATGTATGGACAAAATGCAAGAAAGTGTTTGAGACAAAAGAAAAATGGGACAAGTTTAACACTGCATGGAACTATTTGATATTATCATCGGCTGAAGAGGAATACAATGATCACCTTGCAATACTACATAAGGATTTCAGTAACTATTCGGAGGCAATCAAGTATGTTACTGTGAGTTGGTTGAATCCGTATTAAGAAAAATTCATTGCGGTACATACAGACATGTGTATGCATTTTGGCAATGTTACAACCAATCGGTAAGATTTTTTTTTAAAAATTTATTATAGATCATATTGTTATTTTTAATTATTATGCTTGACTATTTTGGTTTACATCCATATGAACAGGGTTGAGAATACTCATGCTAGATTGAAGAGGCAATTAGGTTCAAGTCAAACGACATTTGAGATTTCATTTGAAAAAATACATTGTCTACTTGAGTTGCAGCACATTCAAGTTAAAGCATCATTCGAGAAGAGTTTGACAACTGTGCAACATCAATTCAAACCTTCTCAATTTAGAGAGCTCCAGGATAATGTGTCTATTTGTGCATTGGAGTACGTGTTGACAGAGAGTAAGAGAGCAAATTTAGTTGGAATTGATGTTGCAGCATGTGGGTGAGTTCTTAGGCGCACATATGGTTTACCTTATGCTCACGAGATTCTAAATTACATGAGACAAGGCCGTCCTATTCCACTCAATAGCATACATGTACATTGGACGCGACTTACTATATGTGTGCATAATCCGAAGGTTGAGAAGTTGGAATTGACTTGTATCCCAAAACTTGAGATGATTTTGAAGCAGTTCAATGAGCTTGATATTGCCACGCAATTGGATATGTTGAAGAAATTGAGGAAAATTGCAAATCCAGCAAGCACTTTTCTTATTGAGCACGATGTGAAACCTAATCCACGTTGAGGACATAAGAAAATTGATATATCTTGTTGTCGTGACCCGTGTGCATTTGAGTTGGTTGATGATGGCCATGATAGCCAGAGCACATTAGCTTCCAGTCAGTCAAAGAAAAAGCAAGCTTCGAAAGTGCATGAGAAGAAGTGGAATGTGAAGACAAAGACATATCATACAAGAACAAGTTTACCGAGTGCATATACTAGTGACTTCCTACCTATGTTAATACCATTCATAAAGTTGATGAAGGATGTAGATGGTGATGGGAATTGTGGTTTTAGAGCTATTGGGGGTTTACTTGGTCTTGGAGAGAATGACTAGGTGCAAGTTAGGCCTGATCTGCTACTTGAATTGAATAATCACAAAGATGAATACATCATACAATACGGGTCTCATGATAGGGTTGAGGAGCTGACACACATCCTTTCATATTTTGAAGATAGCCTAGGCTTTGATCGTTGGATGATTATGCCTGACATAGGGCATCTTATTGCATCAATTTATAATGTAGTCTTGTACCACATGTCATTGCAACAGTTTCTCACTTTCTTACCTTTAAGATCACCGCCAGTAACCCTGGCTGATCGTCGCAAGATTGCCATTGGATTTGTCAATGGAAATCATTTTGTGTAGGTATAAGTTATGAAAATAACCAAACATTGTTGTCTAATATTTGTGTAATTGCAAGTTTTATGTATTTGGTAAAGATATGTAATTTTTTGGATGTACGTGTAGGTATTTCTGGAGGCCGGTCATCTAGTTCTTTCCATTGCTATGCTTTGGCAAGTTCATCATCACCCTTGTGCATTAGAATGGGAGAACGCATATGTTAGCTGCATTAAAAAATTCAAAGACAACATAGGACCTAATGTAGCTACTCGAGAGACATTTCATGTAGTTGACATAGATTGATGTATTAGAGAGTAGTACTGATAGTTTTAAGATATTAGTTTTTATGATTTACTAGCATGGAGTAATGAGATGGATATCATTTTGCCATTAGATTTTGTAATGGTCAGTTTTTTTTTTTTTTTAAATAGAATATTATATGCGTTATAGTTCTATTATTTATGGAATTGATGTCATATTATTTTCACATTGTCTGAACACAAAACGTAATGAAAATAATATTAACCAAGTGCAACTACTGTTAAAAAGTAATAAGATTAAACAAGTATGTAAAAAAATAATAATAATATTAAATAGTAGTTCAATCCATTCACACTATCACAAACTACATGTGTGCTTGTACGTAATCCAAAAAGTACATAATCCGAAGATAATAATAATATTTGTCTCCTTATACATCCGCCAACACCATCAGAAACTACTTGTGCTAACATTATGAACTACTATCAACTATGTGATCGGCTAGTGTAATGTGCTCCGAAACGATGTGTGGTGGAAGAGCTGGGTGCAAATCGACCCTGGGTGTATGTCTTTGAGTGCAGCTTCACTAATGTGCTGATCTTAAAGAAGCTATTCGATTGCATCGATTGTGTAGTAAAGCCTATCAAGATGTTTAACACTGTCCTCATAGCCAGCCTCAACGAAAGGATGACTAATCTGATATATCTACGACATACACTGCATTACAAGAATAAATATAACATTATATACAAACTTTTAACAGTTTACATAAAATAATTTGTAATGCAAATGCAAAAAAAAAAAAAAAAAAAAGGATACCTGTGCGTCTTGGCCAGGATATTGATAATGATGGATATTCAGGTCCACTTGAGAATGACGCGCTGGGTTTTGTACATGCATATGGGTAATGGTTTGGTACCAATCCATGTAACCAGGAACACAATCCCAAGGTTGTCGTACCGGTGTACTCCTCCTCCGATCAGATAACACATGGTTGTCCCATGCCTTCCAAATGATGTCCAAGTATGCATACATAACATTGTAGCGTGGAGCTGTGGCTCCTCGAGAAGCATGCATAGGGCCAAGTGGTAGATTAGGGATTGTCTGCACTCTGCCAAATTGTCTCAAAACTCTATCAGGGTGATATGGTTCAACTACTTCCAAACACTTTAGACAACCATGGTAGAACGTAACTGGGTGACACTGATGGACATCTCTGCAACTTTGGTACAGGTCCCAAATAACCTACAAACAATAACAACTGTAAGATATGACAACTGTAAATTTTGTATGATATAGAGTTCCAAATTTTGAAGGACTTTTTAACTTATATCATGTACACCCAACCTATCAAGCTCATCTCGAAAAGCCTGCAACTGTGTCTCTTCACCAAACTCTCTCCGAGAAGTCCAACAGTAAACATGTGGCATGTCTCGAGTGTAATTCATATTCAAGTGTGGTCAGAATCCACGAAAGTGCTCATAAATCCATCCGTCAAGAGTGTCATGTAACCGACTATTTGTTTCATGTCGAACCTGCTAGCGTACCCTATTTGTCTATATAAGTATGCCAATGCAGCAGCACCCCAAGCATATGAAGACATAGTTGTCAAATCGGACAACAAACTCAAATAAACAACGGGGACCCTAGTACATGTCTTGTTACTGAAAAGTGTACAACCTAACAAAAATAGCAAGTATGCTCTACGTGCACATGCTATTCTTTCCATTGAATCATTGTTTGTGACATTATGAAAGTGTGCCTTCAACCACTCAAGCCTCACTGAATTGCCTCCAGCACTAGACATCTCATGTCTGACTTCTTGCTCATCAATTTCCAAGGTATTAACTACTAATGCAATGACCCTCATTTCTGGCAACTTACGTACACTAATAGATTTGCCTACAATGGGAAGCCCTAGGATAGTGGCGACATTGTCCAATGTGATCGTCATTTCTTCAACAGTCAAATGGAAGGTGTTTGTCTCCGGTTGCCATCTCTCAACAAAACTAGATACTATAATTTTGTTGACAAAACAGTACGTGCAACGAGCTAATTGTGCAAGTCCTGACATCTCCACAATGTTTACAAATGTAGCGTTGTTTCCTTGTTCCCACCATGGCCACGAACGAATCTTAGACGAGTGATTATGACACTTCAAGGGCCCCCTTTCATCAGCACCATTCCAAATAGTTGCGGCAACATGACTTTTAAAACTTTTAAGGATTAATGGATCAGTTGGCCCTCTTGGAAATGGCCGAGTAAGGATATCTTCATCAACAATGTCAGCATCATCACCAGTAGGGATCCATAACAATATCATCCATAACTGGTGCATCATGTATAGGATCATCATCCATGGCAATGTGCTTGTCGTCATCACGTCCACGTCTCTCTAATTCACAGAGTTTTCTATTCGAAGCTGTAACTGACCAACGTTGAGTGGGACCGGCATCCATCTGCATAAGGAAAATTGTTCTCATCAACCCAATTTAATGAAACAGAATAAACACTCCCAGAAATGGATCACATCAATACAGGTAATATGTAACCTAATCATGCCACCTTAATGAAATCTAATATGCAGTTATAGACCATTAAATTGACAATTTGGATGATGTGAAATTAACAAAATAAGTTAAGAACATAACCCCACTACTGATGAAAGAGTGAGACTATGATTTGTTGAAAATTTACAATGTAAACATGGATATAGAAAAACTACTTGTATTCTATACAGGCCATTCACCAATTAGTTTAATAATGTTTACAACATGCCAAAAATAGATTAACTTCACTTCGGCTAATTTACCAAAGCAACAGGGTCATTAATCAATACCAGCATCATTTTTCAAACAATCAAAGGACTGGCCATCACTTGTCTTTGTACATTCTATTGATTGTAAATTTGTTGTAGCTGTAAGTATACAACCAAAGACCAAATTTGGCCCCAATTTCAATGTTTTGAAAGGACAAACCCCTAATGTTCTATATAATGCAATTGTTTTGTTCAGCTATTTAGCTAACAACATTTTTGAAGACCTATGTTTAACAACTACTTAAGCTAACAATATAATGTGAAAATACTAATACTGTACAGATTTTTGTTTCTATTGATATGCATTGAATTTTGCAAAAAAAAAAAAAAAAACATAAACATACCCATAAAATAAAATTGTTAGAAAAGAACCTAAAGTAAAACCAATCTTTATGGCCTATGTAACTTGGTGCAAATTTATATAAACCAAAAAAAAAAAAAAAAAAAAAAAAAAACACCATTTGACACTTCAGCTCCGAATAAACCAAAATATTTCAGAAATCAATTTCCGAAATTAAAGAATTAATTCGAAACTAGTGAACCAAAAAAAAATTTTCACATTCAGCTTAAAATCTTCGAAATTTTGTATTTTATTTGGCTTTAATTGGTCAAAATTGTACACATTATTCGGTGATTAGATTCCGAATTACAAAAACAATTTCAGACACCCAATGCCGAGAGATCCAACCCGTCCTCAACCATGGAAAAATCAATGTTTTATATGCCAATGGAGTGCAGAGATATCTGAAAATGGTAAATGTAATAAGAAAATGATAAATGTAATAAGAAAATGGAAAGATTTCTTACCTTAAACAAAGGAATCAATAGTTTTTAGTGGAGATTCAATGGAGCTATTCAAGTTCTTCAATGGCGGTAAGTAAAGTTCAAAACTTTTTTTTTTTTTTTTCTCTGTTTGAACGAAGTCAAAGTCTTCACAAAAGTGGGTGGAACTAGAAATGTCAATGAAGGTCAATCAAAGTGTGTGCATTTGAGGGTAAAGTGTGTGTTCCATTTATGAGTGAAGGATGTAATTGTAATTTTAAGGGAGTGGATTGAGAAAATTAGTTCCTAATCAAATTAATAGGTGTGTGTGTGTGTTAAGAAAAGATTTGTCTTGAGTTTATTAGGTGAGTGGAAATAGAATTTCCCGCCCAAACGATATTAACTTGCCAGTAAAAATTACCATAGTACCCTTCAACAACATTGTGAAAAGACAAAAATATCCTTAATTTAGTAAAGAATTGTATTTAATTTAGTAATAAATTTGATGGTGATCAAATTTGTTTTCTCTTAATGTGTGGTAATTCTACTATATATATGCTTATCATTATAAGGGTTTTGGTTCTATGTAATGAAATGAGCAATGTTTCCCTTTTTATAATTGTTCTATATACAAAATTTTTACAATAGTTAATCTACAAAATTTTTATAATTTTTACAATTGTTCTATGATAAATGGTTCTATATAAAAAAATTTACTGGAATTGTTTTGATCATTTTTACTGAAAACTGGTTATGTATGTTTATATGAATTTAGGGATCATTTGACAGTCAACTAAATAAATATATTTTTTTTCATTTTTAGTATTTTTTTTTAATTTGTGTCAAATTTTTTTTTTAAAATTTTCGATCCATTTAGTGAGACGAATCTAAAAAATAATAAAATAATAAAATTAAAAAGTTCATTAAGGACAAAAAAGAACTATTTTTTTACCTTTTTTTTTTTTTTTTGTCTTTAATGGACTTTTAATTTTAAATTTTTTTTTTACTTTTCAGATTTATCTAATCAAGTAAGTTCTAAAAGTCTAAAAGAATTTAATTTTTTCAATTTTTTTTTACTAAAGACATAAAAAAATAAACACAAACAATTACGTAAAAAATCAATCCCAAACAACCCCTTAGTAATCATGGTGATTTTTTACTAGAATTTGTTGAATTATTCATTCACTTAGTGTTTTACTTGATGTGATGTAATATTACAACAAATATGCATGAAATTACATGTTATTTTTATTATTGTTACAACCACGGTTTCATTTCCTTGCTTTGATTTAGTCATCAACTACAAAGGCAAAGTAGGCAGAGAGAGTTTGGAGGGAAAGAAATAAAGTTTATTGGAAATTTGGAAGAAAATGGTTATAGTGGAGTTATTTTATAAAGGAGGTGAAGGGTATTTTGGGCCATTTAGGTGTCTATTTTTTATGATGCCACTATTTGATTACTTTTGCAACGTCTTTCTGATAGAAGGACGAAATATGGTATTATTTTGTAAAATAAGGGAGGCCGGTAAAATTATTGAAACTACAAGAAAAAGTATCTACAATTATGGTAAACTCAGGGGAGGTAAGTGTAATTTACCTTTTAATTAATGGTCAATCAAAACTAATGAAATTATGCCTTCACCGTGTAGAAGAAAAACTAATTAAAAAAGAAATGTAAAAGTGTAACGCCCTGGAAATAATGACATTTAACCCAACAATATTGACATGCTATGATATATAAAAGATCCACGTTCTTTCATTCAACAGGGTTCTATTACAAAACGTATTACATGTTAACAACAAAAGCAAATGCCCTAAGGGCTTCTGACTTTCCAAGTTAACACTTGGTTACAAGAAAATAGAGTGCTAGCTCATTTACACATTAAGCCCTAGGCTTGAATTTACATGTAACACTGCAAAAGGAAAGACAAACAAAAGTCCATCCGCCACTAGCCTTCCAAGCTAAGTCCTTGGAGGTGGCATGCTACCAGTACCTGAAAATGATGTTCCCATATAGGGTGAGCCTGACCCAGAGAAATATACTAAACCAGTTATAAATAATGACTCAAAGACTAACAATTGATAGATGGCCAACTCTTTTACATTCTTTCATCACTTCAACAAGTATAAACAAAGCAGATATATTCACACTTTCCATGACAAGCATACATGCTCTGCCAATATTTTCTAGATAAGCATACATGCTCTATCTACGGAGTTCATCCCCTATCTCCTCCCAGTAACATCCGGTTTAGAGGTCCATCCCCTATCTTCCCTAAACCATGAGTCCATCCCTATCTCCTCCAACACAACACAATGCATATATATATAACAATTATACACTTCACATATCAATACATAAAATCAATGTATTCTTTCCATCGTCATAACCCATGACTCAATTCTATCTCAATTCCTCATTTTCCACAATTAATTATTCAAATTAATAAATCCATGTAATTAGGACATTTCCATAATTAACATTACAACCCTTAGGTTCCAATTTCACTAATGTTTCAACATTAATTCCATGTTTCTATACCAAACATGCTTCTAGGTTTATTATAGACAAAACCCCAACTTTTGTAAAATTACACAATGGCCCAAAGTTTCCCAAAATTTCACAAACAACTACCAACATATCAAAATGCTAAAATTCAAAGACAAAATCTATAAAAGGAGTAGGATATCCCTACCTCAAAGTTTAAGCCCAAAAGGAGATGAAGACCCAAGAATCAAAGTGCTCCAAACACCCACTTTTTGATTAAATCGAAGCCCTCGACAACCTCTACCTTTTTAACAAAGCAAGATGGAAAGGAAATGATCCTAGATAGATCAAACCTTAGAGAGTGTAAAGTTAGAGAAAGCTCTCGGAATGGAGGATTGGACCAAAAGTTTATAAAAAATCTGATTTGAAACTCGCTGCTGTCGACCTGATATAAATAGGCTCGCTCGAGCGAAGACTTGGTCGCTCGAGCAACCAGACACAGAAAACCGTAGCTCGAGCCAAAAAGGTCTCGCTCGAGCCAACATCCTAGCTTCGCTCGGCGAATAAAAGCTTCGCTCGAGCGAGAGCTCGACCGCCAGTCTGCAACTAGGCTCGGCGCTGGCGAACCGCTTCGCTTCGGCGAAGATCGCTCGGCGAAGAATCGGCTCGCTCGAGCGAAATCATGGTGTTGAGTCCAGCCAGACGCGATCGCTTTCGCTTCAGCGAAGCCGCTCTGGCTCGACCCACGGACACAAAACTCAACGCTTCGCTCGGCGACAAACTCTCGCTCGGCGAAGGACAAAAATTACAGGCGGCAACCCTTGGCTCCGAATACAACCAACACAGAAACAAACACGCCCAACATCCTATAACTCAAATACAATATATGAAAGGGCGTAAGCAGGACAACAATCCACTACCAACATCCACGGACACACGTCCAGGATCAACTGACAACAAGGGTAAACCGGGATCGCTATAACCTCCTTAAAAGAATTTAGTCCCGAAATCAAAACAAGTTTTTGAAAAGCAAGCCTCTTTTTTTTTTCTCCATTTTAAACAATGTCATAACACAACATTTAACAATTCGACCCATTACCGGTCATCCATCTCCTATTAAGAGGCATTTCTCAACATGTACATTTCAACATGCAATTTCTTTCCATTTCAACCATTTCCCACATATATGGTTTACAATTTATATCATAAGCAATAATCATGATACAATTTTATTTCTATAATATAGCCAACATATGCAATATTATAATCAACTCCCATAACAAGGCAAGTTCTACAACATTTACATTAACCAAAACATACACCATGTTTTACAACTTAAGACATTTCAAATGTTCTTAAAGTTCATTACAATTTACAAAATTGCAACACTTGATTACACATCAACAAATAAGTCAGGATATCTCTCACGGACACCCAACTCACGTACCCAAGTGGCCGCCTCCCCTTCGTGATGTTGCCACAAAACCTTAACCAGAGGGATGGTCGTACCACGAGGACTTGATCCGCCTATCCAAGACTGAACCGGCCTCTCCTCATCTGAGGCATCCTCATCTACCTCTAAGTCGGTCCAATCCAACACGTGTGATGGATCCGGTTCATACTTCAAGCATACTTACATGAAACCGTCATGAACTCCAGGGCCAAGCTGTGGCGGCAAAGCTAAGCGATAAGCAACCTCGCCAATCCGCTCAAGGACCTCAAAGGACCAATAAACCGAGGGACAACTTCCCTCTTCCCAAATCTCAACAAACCCGCCTAGGTGATATCTTGAGAAGCGTGATCACCCACCTCAAACTCTAACGGTCTCCTTCTACGGTCGACATAGGACTTCGGCGACTACGGGCGTAACAAGCCTCCTACGGATAAGCTCAACTTTCTCCGTCGTCTCCTAACCAACTCCGGACCCAACAAGGTGTGTCACCCACCTCGGCCCAACAATTTGGAGACCTACAAGGTCGGCCATACAAGGCCTCAAATGGTGCCATACCGATACTAGGCTAGCTGTTATTGTAGGCAAACTCCACGAGTGTAAGTGCCTCTCCCATGTCCCCTTGAAATCAAGGACACAACCGAAGCATATCCTCAAGGATCAGATAGATGCCTTCGGATGCCCATCGATCGAGGATGATAAGTCTGTACTAAAGGTCAACTTAGTACCTAAAGCACTCTGCAAACTCTGCCACAACCTAGCGATAAAGCGAGGATCTCTATCACGAGGCGATCGTCCTTTGGGACCCGTGCAATCTCACTATGTCCCGAACATACAAGTCGGCAAGATGATCTCTTGAATCTCTCACGCGCATTGGAATAAAATCGCCGACTTGGTCAACGGTCTACAACCACCCAAATAGTGTCACTACCCGTGAGTCTTGGAAGACCTACAACGAAGTCCATGGTGACATGCTCCCACTTCCACTCGGCAATAGGCAAGGGTTGTAACAAACCCGGCGGCCTTTGATGCTCGGCCTTCACTGGCGACAAGTAAGGCACTTGAACACAATGCCACATCTCTCTTCATACCCGCCACCAAAAGCGGCGACCCAAATCCCGATACATCTTAGTACCTCCCGGATGCACCGCAAGGCGCGAATGATGGAACTCTCGGAGTACCTCCTCTCGACAGGACTCCGGCACAAACGGACGGTCTCGGTATCTCAAACTCAGGTCGGGATACGCCGTCAAACCTTTCTCAACTTTCCCACTGGAGATCTTCTCTCTGAGAGATTCTACCTCAAGATCACCTCTCTGTGCCTCTAACACTCGAGTCACAAGTGTAGGCTGCGCAACCACAGAAAACAAGGCCGCAGTCTCAACGGATTCGCCCAGAAGCAAGTCAAACTCGCCAAGTGCCCCCAACATCTCCCACTCTCGGATGGCTACACAAGCTACATCACTAATGGATTTCCTACTAAGAGCATCGGCCACAACATTGGCCTTCCCTGGGTGATAATGCAACTCGAAGTCGTAATCTTCTATAAACTCCATCCACCTTCTCTGCCTCAAGTTCAAGTCTTTCTGTGAAAACAGATACTTCAGACTTTTATGACCCGAGAACACCTCGAATCTCTCACCATAAAGGTAGTGCCTCCAGATTTTCAAGGCAAAGATCACAGCCGCCAACTCTAGGTCGTGTGTAGGGTAATTCTTCTCGTGTATTTTTAACTGACGTGAACCATAGGCTACTACTTTCCCCTCTTGCATTAACACACAACCCAAACCCTCTCGTGAGGCATCACAATAGGCGCATAACCCAACCCTCTGTCCGGGATAAACAAGACTGGAGCGGTTGTCAATCTAACCTTCAATTCCTGAGACGACTTTTCACAAGTCTCACCCCATACAAATTTGACTCCCTGGCGAGTCAACCTAGTCAACGGCGAAGCTAACCTGGAGAAATCTTTCACAAATCGACGGTAGTACCCGGCTAATCCCAGAAAACTGCGAATCTCAAACACATTCTTAGGCTGTGCCCAATCTTGCACTGCCTCAATCTTGGATGTATCAACAGACACCCCTTCCCCAGAAACTACATGGCCTAAGAACTTGACTTCTCTTAGCCAGAACTCGCACTTCCCAAACTTGGCATACAGCCTATGGGCTCTAAGCAATTCAAGCACCACTCTCAAGTGTTCCTCGTGCTCTTGCTCGAGGGTGAATAGATAAGAATATCATCCACAAAACGACCACAAAAGCGATCCAAGAATTCCGGAAGATCCGGTTCATCAAGTCCATAAAAATGCCGGTGCGTTAGTAAGCCCAAATGGCATCACCAAAACTCATAATGGCCATACCGCGTCACGAATGCCGTCTTGAATATCCTCCTCTGACCCTCAACTGGTGGTATCCCGATCTCATGTCTATCTTAGAGAAACAACGGGAACCCTTCAATTGGTCAAACAAGTCATCTATACGGGGCATAGGGTACTCATTCTTAAGCGTAGCTTTGATTCAACTTCGTGTCGATACACAACCTCAAGGCACCGTCTTTCTTTTTTAGCAAAAAGGGCGGTGCTCCCGGCGATACACTAGGGCGAACGAAGCCCTTATCTAGCAATTCTTGGGTGAACTTTCAACTCAATCAACTCTGCCGGTGCAAAGCGATAAGGTGCCATAGAAATCGGCGCCGTCTTGTCACTAAATCAATAGAGAACTACGTCTCTCGGTGGGGTGGCAAATCAATAAGATCCTCGGGAAAGACATCTGCGTATTCACAAACTACTCTTGGCAACTCAATGGGTCTCATCACACTCACCATTCTCAAAACTAGCAAGTAAACTACTAAGCTCATTCCGCCATGGACCGCACCCAATGGCACAATACTACCAACCGGTCTCTAAAAAGTGGAAAAACTCCCGTTCAGCATACAGCAGGTAACCCTCTGGCGGTAGCAATCAATAACCGCCGGTATGGCGATAACGATCCATACCCAAAATAACATCAAAGCCCTTCATGGGCATAACTACAAATGGAAAAGGAAGTCGATGATCGTCGACCTCTATATCACAACCTCTACATCCGTGCCTCAAAATTAACTCACCCCCAATAGGTGACACAACGCCAAATAGGAGATGCTAAAAGTGCTAACTCGGTTCAACACGAGATGCAAATGCGAGATACAAAAGAATGAGATGCACCGTGTCAATCAACACTCTAGCAACGAATTGCAAAACAAAAGGTACCTCTCACTACTGATGGAGCCGGAACTAGGTCCTGCGCGGCAACGACATACACGCGCCCTGTAGGCTCCTGATCTACCTGCTCGCCTCTCGGAGCATAGAATTGTTGTCTTGGCCGGGGCAGCAAGCCCCGGATTGGCCCTCGAGGCTGCCTGGTGGATTTGGTGAAATCCTGCGTCTGTCTAGAACCAGGCAGCTCTGGTGTGGCACTCAACCGTGGGCAATACCTCTTCATGTGCGGCATCCACCTGGTAACACGATCTGGCTGCCTGCCCGAACTCGACTCGTAGTGCAGGTGGCGAAGAAGCGACTCTCGACCCCGCCCTTGATTGGGCAAGCGAAGCCTTGTGACGGTGGCCACACTTGAAGCAGTGAACTCTCCTGTTGCCCCTCCAGACTGCACTCGGTCTTGGGAAAGTCGACACAGCCAAACCACTGGGGACGGTGAGGGTTATAACCCCTCTGCCTCCTGCCATCACCATGTCCCCCTTGGCCCCTCTTGGGGCCCCCATGTTTCTCCTCCTCTCCCTCTGCATCATCGGCTCCATATGAGTGCAGCATCCACAAATGCTGTACTCTCGAATATAAGGTCCACCAACTTTCAACTTGAGGTCCCACCTCAACTTCGCTCAAACTCATAACATGGCGCTCCTCTGTCGCCACCGAGTTCAGTGCAAACACGACAAGCTAGTAAATGTAGCCTCAAACTTCGACCCACGGACAAACCCTCCTGCTTAAGCATGGCAACCGATCCCTTAGTCTCTCCTAGCCACTGCGGATAAAACCTCTCTGGAAAGCATTCACAAGCGCCACCCAAGTACCACCATACGAACTTTCTCATACTTCCACCATTGACCCGCATCTCCTTGATTTGGAAGGATGCCAAGGTCACTTTCAGCGCTCCATCCTCAATGCCTAGCATTTGAGCGTTTACTCATCTGTTCTAGCCACTCGTGCGCCTTCAATGGCTCCTTAGGATCTCCAACAAACTCCTCCGGGTTAGGCAGGAAGAACTCCCTCTTCAAGAAAGAAGGTCTGCCTCGGTTGCACGATTTCTGCTGCGAGAATACCTAAGGCCCCGCTATCTCTCGGGCCAAGGCACCCGCCTTTCTTGACCTTGGCTCGGCCACATTGGCTGACCAACCCCTTCTGAATCGGAACCTCATCCGGTAATGGCACTTCACGCCTCCTAGGCCTACCACGCCTACCACCTCTTGCTCGTCGACATCCTAATAAAGGTAACACGAGCGTTAGCACATTTATAAGCGTGCCAAAACTAAGCACTCACGTCCTAATGCATGGATAACTGTAATTCATTCCACGTAAGCACATAGACACGTATAGCACTTACGTATTTCATTTCCGGATGATGATAGTCCCAAGGCGTTACTAGAGTACCGGTTAGAAACAGCATTGATCAAGTGCCTTTCCAACAAGACTCCCAGAAACCCAAAGACCCAATCAACATCCTAAAAACTAAATCCCATACCCAAATAATCACATAAGCATGTTATCACATAAACATATAACAGTACACCTAAGTCTCTATCAAGCGAGACAAACCCATTGTGATCCTAATCACTTCCCACGTACCCAAAGTATTGAACCGATGCGCTCGATACCAAGTTGTAGCATACGGAAATAATGACATTTAACCCAACAATATTGACATGCTATGATATATAAAAGATCACGTTCTTTCATTCAACGGGTTCTATTACAAAAGCGTATTACATGTTAACAACAAAAGCAAATGCCCTAAGGGCTTCTGACTTTCAAGTTAACACTTGGTTACAAGAAAATAGAGTGCTAGCTCATTTACACATTAAGCCCTAGGCTTGAATTTACATGTAACAACTTTGCAAAAGGAAAGACAAACAAAAGTCCATCCGCCACTAGCCTTCCAAGCTAAGTCCTTGGAGGTGGCATGCTACCGATACTGAAAATGATGTTCCCATATAGGGTGAGCCACGGCCAGAGAAATATACTAAACCAATTATAAATAATGACTAAAAGACTAACAATTGATAGATGGCCAACTCTTTTACATTCTTTCATCACTTCAACAAATATAAACAAAAGCAGATATATTCACACTTTCCATGACAAGCATACATGCTCTGCCAATATTTTCTAGATAAGCATACATGCTCTATCTCTGAGTTCATCCTATCTCCTCGGTAACATCCGGTTTAGAGGTCCATCCCTATCTTCCCTAAACCGTGAGTCCATCCCTATCTCCTCCAACACAACACAATGCATATATATATCACAATTATACACATCACATATCAATACATAAAATCAATGTATTCTTTCCATCGTCATAACCCATGACTCAATTCTATCTCAATTCCTCATTTTCCACAATTAATTATTCACATTAATTAATCAATGTAATTAGGACGTTTCCATAATTAACATTACAACCCTTAGGTTCCAATTTCACTAATGTTTCAACATTAATTCCATGTTTCTATACCAAACATGCATATAGGGTTATTATAAATAAAACCCCAACTTTTGTAAAATTACACAAAAGGCCCAAAGTTTCCCAAAATTTCACAAACAACAACCAACATATCAAAATGCTAAAATTCAAAGACAAAATCTATAAAAGGAGTAGGATATCCCTACCTCAAAGTTTAAGCCCAAAAGGAGATGAAGACCCAAGAATCAAAGTGCTCCAAACACCGACTTTTTAGGATTAAATCGAAGCCCTCGACAACCTCTACCTTTTTAACAAAGCAAGATGGAAAGGAAATGATCCTAGATAGATCAAACCTTAGAGAGTGTAAAGTTAGAGAGAAGCTCTCAGATCTGGAGGATTGGATCAAAAGTTTATAAAAATCTGATTTGAAACTTCGCATCTGTCGGCCCGATATAAATAGGCTCGCTCGGCGAAGACTTGGTCGCTCGGCGACGGAACCTGAAAAACCGTAGCTCGAGCCAAAAAGGTCTCGCTCGAGCCAACATCCTAAGCTTCGCTCGGCGAATAAAAGCTCGCTTCGAGCAGAGCTCGACCGCCAGTCTGCAACTAGGCGCGCTCGGCGGCGAACCGCTCGCTTCGGCGAAGACCAGATCGCTCGGCGAAGAATCGGCTTCGCTTCGAGCGAAATCATAGTGTTGAGTCCAGCCAGCGATCGCTTCGCTCAGCGAAGCGCTCTGGCTCGACCCACGGAACACAAAACTCAACGCTCGCTCGAGCGACAAACTCCTCGCTCGAGCGAAGGACAAAAATTCTGGGCAGCAACCCTTGGCTCCCGCATACAACCAACCTGAAACAAACCTGCCCAACACATCCTATAACTCAAATACAATATATGAAAGGACGTAAACAGGACAACAATCCACTACCAACATCCACGGACACACGTCCGGATCACTGTACAACAAGGGTAAACCCGGGATCGCTATAAAAAGGGTGTAAAGGTTAAGATTATTTTCGTCTTTTCACAATGTGATTAAAAGGTACTATGATAATTTCAATAGGTAACTTAATATCGTTTGGTACATTTTAATGAGAAGGGGGAATCTTGATATTATTTTGAAAGTCAAGAAGGTCAGAGTAATTGTTGAAATTACAAGGAATGTATCTGCAATTATGATAAACCTCAGGAGAGGTAAGTGTAATTTATCCAAAATAATTTGAATGAACAAAATAAATAAATAAAAAATTATTATTATTATTATTATTATTTTTAACATAACAGTAAATCGTACAAAAAAAAAAGTTTTGAAATCAATTTTGAAAGATAAATTTTTGAAAAAGTTTTGAAAATTAAAATTTTATTTAATTATAAATTTTGAAAAAAAATTTGAATTAAGTTTTAAAAATCCATAAATAAACAAATTTTGAGTTTTTAACTATCAAATTACAATTCAAAAACTAGTTAGTTTGTTTGGTTTGAGTTTTCTGAATTAAGTTTTTTGAAAATTGAATTTTTTATTTTTCGTATTTTTTTTTATTTTTAGTGAATATTTTTAAAATTTTAAGTATTTTTTATTTTTTTAGATGCATCTTACTTATGTGCCTAAAAAGTAAAATATTTGTGAAAAAATATTTTAAAAAAATAATAAATATACAAAAATACGAAAAATATATTAATTTTTGTATTTTTTTATATTTTTGGTATTTAGTAAATTTTTTGAAGATTTTTTTATAAAAATTATACTTTTTAAGTGTATTTATGTTAGGTGTGTCTAAAAATTTTTAAAAAATATTTAAAATATTAAAAAAATAGTAAAAACAAAAAAAATACAAAAAATAAGAATAAAAAATAACGGTCTTTTGGCATAAAAGAATAATAAAAAAAAAGAAAAATAAATTTCTTCTCTCACTTCCAACTCATCCTATCATAGAGATATTTTGGAAAGTTAGTAAAAAGTTAGCTTTTAGTTTTTTACCAAGCTTTTTAATTTTTTGAAAAGTGATTTAGGAAATTAGTAAAAAACTGACTTTTTATTTTTTAGTTTAATATTTATTTATAGTATCAAATCAAATTAAAATGACCAAAATACACTTACCCAACATAAAAAATTTATTTATTTATTTTTTTGTCATAAGACCTAATTTATAATTTTATACCTGTATTTTTGACCTTTCTCAAATCAAATTTATTACGTTTCTGACCACTTACATTTTTAGAAAATGATAAAAAAACTTGGCTTTTTATGGGCCTTCCCAAAACGGCACATAGTCCTCAATTGCACATGTAGCGCCAAAATAGGCCTATCATTGGAGAATTCTTTACCCTGTGAAAAACTGAGATCACACATAAAAGGTTTGCTTAACATATAATTATCGTCTATTATTTTAAAAATTATAAATATTTTATTATCAGAATTTATAATTTAATTGAGTTAAGAATTTTTTTTTTAAATATTTTCATATAAAAAAATTATGAAATTTTTTAATTGAAATATATTATAGATATAGTAGTAAAAAATATTAATTGATTTAATGATTGATTAATAAAAGAATTATTTGTTATGCGATTAGAATTTTTAAGAGGTGTCGTATAATTTTTGGAACTATAGACAATAATAAAAAGGATTATTTGTTATACGATTACAAATTTTAAGATGAGAGATATCATTTTTAGATTTATATGGAACAATTAATATTTTAAACAAATCTCAAAAAATATATTTATAATTTACCTTATTTATAATTACCAACTCTCTTTTTACCTTTTACACTGAGAACAAAGCTAAAACAAATTCAATTAATCAACTAGATATTAACTCAAAACTCTCGCAGCCTCTGCCAAACAGTTACATAGCAGCATCAAGGATGAGAATAACATTTACGCTATAAAATTTGGAATGATGGAGCCATGCTAGAGTTACCAAAAATTCTCTTGAAAAATTGACCAAAAATTCTACTAAAAGTTGACCAAGCACTCATGTGCATGTTTGATTAATTGTTTGATAAAATTTTTAGAATTTATAACATTTTTTAGAATGATAAGTAACAAAAGTCTCTATAGCCCAAAAGATTCACGATTTGTATTCTATTTATATTTTCTTGATAATTTGCAGTCTTGCACTAAACCTATTTCCATGATCAAATGAAGAAAACAAAAGAAATAGAGCAACAAATTATACCAGCAGTAAACTTTATTATTTATATTATATTCATAATATGTCTCTTCACGTGTGTGACTGAGGTTTTCTTCATAACAGGTCAAACACGTGCTAACATCATTTATATTATATTCTCAACATGCCCTCTCATGTGTGACCAAACTTTTCTTCATAGAGGGTCAAACACGTGTAATCATTTTTTAATTATCAAGTAAGTGGTGAGTTTTGAAGATAGGATTTATTGCCTATTCTGATACTATATTGAATTGTTGAGTACAACTTATCTAAAAGCTCAAGCTCTTAGAGAGATGGACAACTTTATTAGTTATATTATATTTTCAACAACTTTTAGAGGTAAAATTATAAATTTGTTCAATTTAGTGAGTTAATTTCAATCAACTCAGTAATAATTTTTTGTCAAAAATCGTAACCGGTATTATTAATTGGATCAAATTTATACAAAATCAAAAATTAAGGATCAAAATCAAGTCAAATAAAAGTGTAGAAACCAAAATAATATAAAATGTAAAATGTAAGGACTACTAACGTAATATCTCCAATTATTCAGATAAATATTATTAAAAAAAAAAACATGCATTTACCTGCAGAAACAAATGTTAAAGACCCATACAAAAGACACTCGACTAGAGAGACTCTTTAAGTAGTACTACAAAAAGAAACCATCACAATAAAAAATAACAATAAAAATAAATAGTCGTCAAAGGCCTTTCTTAACCAGTGCCACCAAAAACAGCCTTGAGCTTCTTGACCTGAGCATCATCAAGGAAAGTTACCTTCTCCACCACTGCAGAAGGCAAATTGTTGGCAAACAACGAAGAATCAGTGAAGTCGACACCTGGGTTTGGGCTATTGAGGCTAACAATCGCAAGAGCCGGTATATTTCCAGAATTGAATTGAAAATGCAATAGCCCTTGTGGGAAAATCATAACATCCCCTTTGTAAAGAGTTTTAAAATAAACAGTGTTGGCCGAAGGAGATATGAATCCGGCACAAATTGTTCCTTCCACCACAAAAATGATTTCTGAACCTCCACGGTGCGTGTGGATTGGCACAACTCCATCCACGGCTAGATCTAAACGTGCCATGGAAAGGCCAAGCCCATTCAAACCAGGAAATTGATCTACAAATGCTGTTGTAACCGCAGCTTTGAAAGGATTGCTAGTGTTACCAACAATGCCTAAACCTGAATAAACAAAATCATTAACCGTCACTTTAGCAGGTTTCTTGCAAGAGTAGCCTGCAGGTCCATCGGGCAATGAGAAGTCTGCCACACAGAAGTCTAGCACTGAACCATGAGAGTAGGAGAAGAGAAGCGAAATGACGAAGAGGATTGGAAGATACATCTCCATCTCCAAGAGTAAGGGATATTTTTTCTAAGAGTTGGTTGTGTTCAGTATGGGAACATACCGTACCCATTTATATAGAATTTGAAAACATGGATATTTTTTTTTTGGGTGGATAAAAAGCATGGATCTTTTTGTTTGGAGCATTCCTATTGGTTGTTAGAGATATGTGATTTTAAATGAATATGCTAAAACACGATAGATTATGGGTTGTGATGCGTGTCAGCGTACAATCTTATCCATTCCTATTGATGGATAAGAATACTCTTTTTTGTTTGAAAATGCAGAAACATAGAGAGGAAGAGTTGTTTGGAGTGTTTTAAATAAGTGTATTTTTTATTTTTTTAGACTAAAAATTGAGGAAGAAAATATGAATATTTGAATTAATTTTTTAACATTTTATAAAAAAAATGTATAATAAAAAATTATAAAAATTAATTGAGAATTGTCAAATATGAGACGGGAGGTGTCATGGTCAATCACTTAACCACCTGACCTCAGCATTATATTATTATTTAAATAAGGCAAAGACATGTTCATTTCATTATTCAAATTGGATGCATTGGAACATTTCAAGATTTTGATTTTTAAATACTGTTTTGGGCCATCCATATTTGACAGTCAATTATTATATAAATAAATACATATAACACAGGGAAATGTTAATTGAGTTCTACTATTTTATTATTTGAAAGCGTTGAATTGTATTGTTAGTATTATATTAAAAATATATGTTAATAATAGAACTCAATGTATTAATATTGTATTCATAAATAAAATATTGCTAGTAGGACATCCTTGAAACATCCATAAATAAATTGATTGAGAATTGGTTAGGTGGTTGTATTTCAAGTTCATCCTTGAAACATTCATAACTTTTTTTCATTCGAAAAATTTGGATGTCCCAAAGGGCTCATATCCTTATAAAAAACTTGAGATTTAAATATCCATCAATGCTTTCTTTTACAATCTTAAGTGTAGAGGTTATACACTATTCTCAATACCCCACTCATCAGTATGGGTGTGCGCGGTGCGGTTCGGACGGTTTGAGAGTAAAATTACAGACCGAATGGCATGTTAGTGGATTGACAAATTACAATTTGGGCGATTTTTGACGGATTGGCAGATTAAAGAATGTTCTAACTAATTATCATACATTTGCATAATATATAACATTAATTTGTATAATATTTTTTAGATATATAACATAAAGTAATTTTACATAATATGTTTCATATATATAACCACTAATTTGTAATAAATTTCATATCTTGAATCTATCTCACGCTCATTTTTACGTTAATATTTCATTGAAAGGTAAAAAATATATATGTATTAACTATAACGGAGTGGAGCAGTTAGGTTGGCGGATTATAAATGTTAAAGTTTAAACCGTGATTAGCGGTTGGAGCGGTACTGATTGATGCGTATCGGTGCGATTTTAGCGGATTTGGTGATATTTTACACAGCCCTACTCATGAGGCTAACTTTATGAGACAATTTCTCATTCAATTCTTAATGGTTTTTGGTTATTTTTTTATGGTGTAAAGATCTTGTTACAAATAATTTAAACCCATTTGATCCCACCTCAACCAATGAGATTGGGACTTACTTTAATTTCACATTAAAGTCACCATAAAATTATTTTTTCCAACAACCATCGTTAGCGTTATCACCACCATCACTACCGCTACCACTACTATCACTATCCCACCGCCACCTCCACCACCACTACCACTACCACTACCACCACCACCACTGTCACCATCACTACTACTACCACCATCACAATATAAAAATTAAAATATATAATTTAAAAATAATAAATTTTAAATTCGATCTTATAAATATTAACAATTTATTTTTAATTCAACACTTAGATTTTTATCAAATAACTTTTCAACTAAAAAAATTAAGTATTTAGTTTTCAACTTTTAGTTTTTTCTAACACCACGCAATATCTAAATCTATTCTACAACTAAACTTAAGCTGAAAAAGAATTTTGAATTCCACATGCATTCATTTTTAATTGGAGAGTTTTTATTATGTTATAATAAATGAATGCCAAGTTTTTTAACGTTGCACGTTGCAAATTATATATACTATATACACGCTTAACATACTTGTATTTTATAAGATTAGTTGTTTATATGTACAAAATTCAAAGGTTGTGTTCAATTTTGAATTCCGCATGCATTCATTTTTAATTGGAGAGTTATTTTATAAGATTAGTTGTTTATATGCACAAAATTTAATAAGGTTGTGTCTAATTTTGTGTTTGAATTTTTAATACGGTAATGTCATTGATTGTAACAAACTAAAAAAATCTGGAAAATGAAAAATTATCAAAGTTGGATGACTGAGTATTATTATCTGCTTCCAGAAATGGAATCTCTGTATGGGGCTTGGCATGCCAACCTTGAAGATTTTTGCATTGCATTTTACCAGGACTTAGCAGCAGCAGCAGCAGCAGCAGCTATTGTTGGCAATTGTTGCCTCTTTATTTGATTTTTCAAACAAATTGCCTAAACATATGAATTTGGATCTTCTGTCCTAATAATTTTGTATTTAGTTATTTTTAAAATTTTATTTAATTGTGTTTTAATTTTGAATTTGAATAGAAATTTTTTAGAAAGAACTGAAAAAGGAAGTGAAAAGTGACAAAAATAAAAACTATATTTTTTTCATCACTTTTAATTTATTTTTTAATTTTTTAAAACTTCTTTCATTTTACAAATCTCTGCTCAAACTCTAGATTCTAGTCTTAAAATTGTTTTATCAAGTTTTTGATATTCTTGTATCTTAAAATTCTTATACGATATAACTAGTAAAAATATTTTTTAGATAAAAATCCTTAACTGAATATACATGGACATTGGGAAAATTACTGTGTTTTTGAAGCAAGTCTATGTGATATTTCAACTTGATATTTATTAATTAAAATAGTCAGACTCAATATCTTTTACTAAATTTTTAAGAGATAATTTTACAAGTATCAAGTAATAAATTATATATATAGAATATTGTTCTGAGGCCCCGTTTGTTTTGGGGTATGAGAAGGGGATTGGGATTAGGATAGCTGTGGGTCCCATTTAATGTGCTGTTTGTTTATAGAGTTGAGGAAGGGACTGCTAAGCCGAAGGGCTTAGGATAGGCCTTGCAGATGAGATTCGGATGGGCCTCCAGGACTTGGTATTAGAAAAATAGTCCGGCGTACTATAAATTTTTTATTTTATTTTTTACATGTCGGTCATTTTTTTTTGAACATTAATGTTTAATTTTTTGTATTTTTTGTTAAGTAAAAATCATTATTTTATTTATTTTTTTTTTTTTTGAAAAATTTTTATTTTATTTTTATTTTTAAAAATTTTTTTACATGTTGGGCATTTTTTTTAAAAACATTAATGTTTAATGTTTTTGTATTTTTTTTATTATTTTATATTTATTTTATATAAAAATAATTTAACAATCCCTACACTAACAATTATCATCAAAACAAACACAATTTTACTTATTCCCCTCACTAACAATCCCTTCACTATCAATCCCCTCCATTCTACCTCTGAAAACAAACGGGGCCTAAGACCATCGAATGACTTCTTAGAGTTTCAGCATCAGGCTCTTTATTATAGTTTTGGGGTTATATTAGCAAGTCAATGTTCCAAATCAATCCTCTACCAGGCTGCCTATTGCAAAATAAAATTTTCCATTGCTACAGTATCTCGCTTTATATAATATTTTATCATTTATTCTTAAGAGTGACTGGACATCCTGCCAATCATCAGGCAAAACATCCTATCGGACGATCGGTTGCTGCCCTATAATTTTTTTTTTAAGAATATGAAATATAATATTTACCATACATCTTGCCGATTAGTCAGCCGGATGATTGGTTGCTACACCATCATTATTATTTATTATTATTTTTTTAAAAAAAAAAACTTCTCCTCGAAGATGCTAGAAGTTGTTTGGGCAGGTTGTTTACATAATCTAATAGATCATAAAAATGAATATTTTGCAAAATTAAATATTATAATAGAGTCTGATGCAGTGTGTATATACAAAAAATACTAACTAAAATACAAAAATAGCTTTTTGGTTATAATTTGACTCAAAATTTGTTGAAATTGATGTGGATTTTGTTATGGATAAGGGTGTAAATTTGGCCCGGCTCACCTAGGCCCGGGCTTGAACCGACACATTGTCATGCAGCGCGGGCTCCCGTTAAAATTCGGGCTAATCCATGGGCCAAAAAATTAGGCCCAGGGGGTATTCGGGCGACCTAGCAAGCCTGGACCTGGGTTCGAACTTGGGGCGGACCTGATCATTTTTTAATTTTTTAAATTTTTTTTCCATTAAAATATTATTTTTTTTTTCACAAAAAATAATACTGGGCTTATTGATTAGGCCAGGTTTTGCAACAGATGGACCAAGCCTAGGCCCAATATTGGGGCCCAGACCACACCGGGCTACAGACAAGTTTCCAATGAGCCGCTAGCCAATGGACCAAATTTACACCCCTATGAACATTGACAATGACATTAAGACATTGGCTAAAGTCAATTATTTCGGCTCCCCAGCTAAGCATTCAATTGTCTGTTTCTCCAACAATGTAATGGATTCCATGAGATTATAAGTTGACGAATTCACATTATTTTATAAATAATGTTGTTACATTTATTACAAATTTATATTTTTATTATATTTATTATTTTATTTATGAATACAATATTAATACATTGAGTTCTATTATTAACATATATTTTCAATATAATACTAACAATACAATACAACGCTCTCAAATAATAAAATAGTAGAACTCAATTAACATTTTATTGTGTTATATGTATTTATTTATATAATAATTGACTGTCAAATATGGATGGCCCAAAACAGAGAAATTAAGTATTTAAAAATCAAAATCATCCAATTTGACATTAAGAATAATGAAATGAACACGTCTTTGCCTTTTTTGTACATATAAACAACTAATCATAGCATATAATTTGCAACGTGTATATATGTCTACATATAATTTGCAACGTGCAACATGAAAAATCATAGCATTTATTTATTATGACATAATAAAATAACTCTCCAATTAAAAATGAATGCATGCGGAATTCAAAATTGAACACAACCTTTGAATTTTGTACATATAAACAACTAATCTTATAAAATACAAGTATGTTAAGCTTGTATATAGTATATATAATTTGCAACGTGCAACGTTAAAAAACTTAGCATTCATTTATTATAACATAATAAAAACTCTCCAATTAAAAATGAATGCATGTGGAATTCAAAATTCTTTTTCAGCTTAAGTTTAGTTGTAGAATAGATTTAGATATTGCGTGGTGTTAGATAAAATTAAAAATTGAAAACTAAATACTTAATTTTTTTAGTTGAAAAGTTATTTGATAAAAATCTAAGTGTTGAATTAAAAATAAATTGTTAATATTTATAAGATCGAATTTAAAATTTATTATTTTTAAATTATATATTTAATTTTTATATTGTGATGGTGGTAGTAGTAGTGATGGTGACAGTGGTGGTGGTGGTGGTGGAGGTGGCGGTGGGATAGTGATAGTAGTGGTAGCGGTAGTGATGGTGGTGACAACGCTAACGATGGTTGTTGGAAAAAAAAAAATTTATAGTGACTTTAATGTGAAATTAAAGTAAGTCCCAATCTCATCGGTTGAGGTGGGATCAAATGGGTTTAAATTATTTGTAACAAGATCTTTACACTATAAAAAGAATGACCAAAAACCATTAAGAATTGAATGAGAAATTATCTCATAAAGTTAGCCTCATGAGTAGGGTTGTGTAAAATATCACCAAATCTGCTAAAATCGCACCGATACGCATCAATCAGTACCGCTTCAACCGCTAACCACGGTTTAAACTTTAAAATTTATAATCCGCCAACTTAACTGCTCCACTCCGTTATAGTTAATACATATATATATTTTTTAACTTTCAAAGAAATATTAATGTAAAAATGAGCGTGAGATAGATTCAAGATATGAAATTTATTACAAATTAGTGGTTATATATATGAAACATATAATGTAAAATTACTTTGTGTTATATATCTAAAAAATATTATACAAATTAATGTTATATATTATGCAAATGTATAATAATTAGTTAAAATATTCTTTAATTTGCCAATCCGTCAAAAATCGCCCAAATTGTAATTTGTTAATCCACGAACACGCCATTCGGTCTGTAATTTTACTCTCAAACCGTCTGAACCGCACCGCGCACACCCATACTGATGAGTGGGGTATTGAGAATAGTGTATAACCTCTACACTTAAGATTGTAAAAGAAAGCATTGATGGATATTTAAATCTCAAGTTTTTTATAAGGATATGAGCCCTTTGAGACATCTAAATTTTTCGAATGAAAAGGAGTTATGAATGTTTCAAGGATAAGCTTGAAATACAACCACCTAACCAATTCTCAATCAATTTATTTATGGATGTTTCAAGGATATCCTACTAGCAATATTTTATTTATGAATACAATATTAATATATTGAGTTCTATTATTAACATATATTTTTAATATAATACTAACAATACAATTCAACGCTTTCAAATAATAAAATAGTAGAACTCAATTAACATTTTACTGTGTTATATGTATTTATTTATATAATAATTGACTGTCAAATATGGATGGCCCAAAACAGAGAAATTAGGTATTTAAAAATCAAAATCTTGAAATGTTCCAATGCATCCAATTTGACATTAAGAATAATGAAATGAACACGTCTTTGCCTTATTTATATAATAATATAATGCTGAGGTTAGGTGGTTAAGTGATTGACCATGACACCTCCCGTCTCATATTTGACAATTCTCAATTAATTTTTATAATTTTTTATTATACATTTTTTCATAAAAAATTAAAAAATTAACCCAAACATTCATATTTTCTTCCTCAATTTTTAGTCCAAAAAAATAAAAAATACACTTATTTAGAACACTCCAAACAACTCCTAATTATCAACCACATATTGTTGATTAAATGAATATCTTTTTGACAAGACAGGATATGCTTCCTCTCTATGTTTGTGCATTTTCAAACAAAAAAGAGTATTCTTATCCATCAATAGGAATGGATAAGATCATGCGCTCACACGCATCACAACCTATAATCTGTCGTGTTTTAGCGTATTCATTTAAAATCACATATCTCTAACAACCAATAGGAATGCTCCAAACAAAAATGTCCATGCTTTTTATCCACCAAAAAAAAATATCCATGCTTTCAAATTCTATATAAATGGGTACGGTATGTTCCCATATTGAACACAACTAACTCTTAGAAAAAATATCCCTTACTGATGGAGATGTATCTTCCAATCCTCTTCGTCGTTTCGCTTCTCTTCTCCTACTCTCATGGTTCAGTGCTAGACTTCTGTGTGGCAGACTTCTCATTGCCCGATGGACCTGCAGGCTACTCTTGCAAGAAACCTGCTAAAGTGACGGTTAATGATTTTGTTTATTCAGGTTTAGGCATTGCTGGTAACACTAGCAATCTTTTCAAAAGCTTGATTCTGGACATTTGTAGATCAATTTCCTGGTTTGAATGGGCTTGGCCTTTCCATGGCACGTTTAGATCTAGCCGTGGATGGAGTTGTGCCAATCCACACGCACCGTGGAGGTTCAGAAATCATTTTTGTGGTGGAAGGAACAATTTGTGCCGGATTCATATCTCCTTCGGCCAACACTGTTTATTTTAAAACTCTTTACAAAGGGGATGTTATGATTTTCCCACAAGGGCTATTGCATTTTCAATTCAATTCTGGAAAAATACCGGCTCTTGCGATTGTTAGCCTCAATAGCGCAAACCCGGGTGTCGACTTCACTGATTCTTCGTTGTTTGCCAACAATTTGCCTTCTGCAGTGGTGGAGAAGGTAACTTTCCTTGATGATGCTCAGGTCAAGAAGCTCAAGGCTGTTTTTGGTGGCACTGGTTAAGAAAGGCCTTTGAAGACTATTTATTTTTATTGTTATTATTTTTTATTATGATGGTTTCTTTTTGTAGTACTACTTAAAGAGTCTCTCTAGTCGAGTGTCTTTTGTATGAGTCTTTAACATTTGCTTCTGCAGGTAAATGCATGTTTTTTTTTTTAATAATATTTATCTGAATAATTGGAGATGTTACGTTAGTAGTCCTTACATTTTACATTTTATATTATTTTGGTTTCTACACTTTTATTTGACTTGATTTTGATCCTTAATTTTTAATTTTGTATAAATTTGATCCAATTAATAATACCGGTTACGATTTTTGACAAAAAATTATTACTGAGTTGATTGAAATTAACTCACTAAGTTGAACAAATTTATAATTTTACCTCTAAAAGTTGTTGAAAATATAATATAACTAATAAAGTTGTCCATCTCTCTAAGAGCTTGAGCTTTTAGATAAGTTGTACTCAACAATTCAATATAGTATCAGAATAGGCAATAAATCCTATCTTCAAAACTCACCACTTACTTGATAATTAAAAAATGATTACACGTGTTTGACCCTCTATGAAGAAAAGTTCGGTCACACATGAGAGGGCATGTTGAGAATATAATATAAATGATGTTAGCACGTGTTTGACCTGTTATGAAAAAAACCTCAGTCACACACGTGAAGAGACATATTATGAATATAATATAAATAATAAAGTTTACTACTGGTATAATTTGTTGCTCTATTTCTTTTGTTTTCTTCATTTGATCATGGAAATAGGTTTAGTGCAAGACTGCAAATTATCAAAAAAATATAAATAGAATACAAATCGTGAATCTTTTGGGCTATAGAGACTCTTGTTACTTATCATTCTAAAAATGTTATAAATTCTAAAAATTTTATCAAACAATTAATCAAACATGCACATGAGTGCTTGGTCAACTTTTTAGTAGAATTTTTTGGTCAATTTTTCAGTAGAATTTTTTGGTAACTCTAGCATGGCTCCATCATTCCAGCTCTGTAGCAGAAATGTTATTCTCATCCTTGATGCTGCTATGTAACTGTTTGGCAGAGGCTGCGAGAGTTTTGAGTTAATATCTAGTTGATTAATTGAATTTGTTTTAGCTTTGTTCTCAGTGTAAAAAGGTAAAAAGAGAGTTGGTAATTATAAATAAGGTAAATTATAAATATATTTTTTGAGATTTGTTTAAAATATTAATTGTTCCATATAAATCTAAAAATTATATCTCTCATCTTAAAATTTGTAATCGTATAACAAATAATCCGTTTTATTATTGTCTATAGTTCCAAAAATTATAGGACACCTCTTAAAAATTCTAATCGCATAACAAATAATTCTTTTATTAATCTATCATTAAATCAATTAATATTTTTTACTACTATATCTATAATATATTTCAATTAAAAAATTTCATAATTTTTTTTATATGAAATTTTTTTTTAATATTTCATATAAAAAAAATTATGAAATTTTTTAATTGAAATATATTATAAATTAAAAAAAATTTCTTAACTCAATTAAATTATAAATTCTGATAATAAAATATTTATAATTTTTAAAATAATAGACGATAATTATATGTTAAGCAAACCTTTTATGTGTGATCTCAGTTTTTCACAGGGTAAAGAATTCTCCAAAATTTGTCTTATTTGCTGTCAAAAGTTGTCCTATTATTCCTGTCATAGTCCTATGATAGGCCTATTTTGGTGCTACATGTGCAATTGAGGACTATGTGCCGTTTTGGAAAGGGCCATAAAAAGTCAAGTTTTTTATCATTTTCTAAAAATGTAAGTGGTCAGTAACGTATAAAATTTGGTTTGAGAAGGGTAAAAATACAGGTATAAAATTATAAATTAGGTCTTATGACAAAAAAAAAAAAAAAATTTATGTTGGGTAAGTGTATTCTGGTCATTTTAATTTGATTTGATACTATAAATAAATATTAAATTAAAAAATAAAAAGTCAGTTTTTTACCAACTTCCTAAATCACTTTTCAAAAAACTAAAAAGTTTGATAAAAAGCCAAAAGTCAACTTTTTACCAACTTTTCAAAATATCCTATGATAGGATGAGTTGGAAGTGAGAGAAGAAATTTATTTTTATTTATTTTTCTTTTTTTTTATTATTCTTTTATGCCAAAAGACAATTATTTTTTATTCTTATTTTTTGTATTTTTTATTTTTACTATTTTTTCAATATTTTAAATATTTTTTTAAAATTTTTACACACACCTAACATAAATATACTTAAAAAGTATAATTTTTATAAAAAAATCTTCAAAAAATTTACTAAATACTAAAAATATAAAAAGAAATACAAAAATTAATATATTTTTCACATTTTTGTATATTTATTAATTTTTTAAAAATATTTTTTCACAAATATTTTACTTTTTAGACACATAAGTAAGACGCATCTAAAAAAATAAAAAATACTTAAAATTTTAAAAATATTCACTAAAAATAAAAAAAATACGAAAAATAAAAAATTCAATTTTTAAAAAACTTAATTCAGAAAACCCAAACCAAACAAACTGACTAGTTTTTGAATTGTAATTTGATAGTTAAAAACTCAAAATTTGTTTATTTATGGATTTTTAAAACTTAATTCAAATTTTTTTTCAAAATTTAGAATTAAATAAAATTTTAATTTTCAAAACTTTTTCAAAAATTTATCTTTCAAAATTGATTTCAAAATTTTTTTTTGTACGATTTACTGTTATGTTAAAAAAAAAATAATAATAACAATAATTTTTTATTTATTTATTTTGTTCATTCAAATTATTTTGGGTAAATTACACTTACCTCCCTGAGGTTTATCATAATTGCAGATACATTTCTTATAATTTCAACAATTACTCTGACCTTCTTGACTTTTAAAATAATATCAAGATTCCCCCTTCTCATTAAAATGTACCAAACGATGTTAAGTTACCTATTGAAATTACCATAGTACCTTTTAATCACATTGTGAAAAGACGAAAATAATCTTAACCTTTACATTCTTTTACATTTCTTTTTTAATTAGTTTTTCTTCTACACGGTGAAGGCATAATTTCATTAGTTTTGATTGACCATTAATTAAAAGGTAAATTACACTTACCTCCCCTGAGTTTACCATAATTGTAGATACTTTTTCTTGTAGTTTCAATAATTATACCGGCCTCCCTTATTTTACAAAATAATACCATATTTCGTCCTTCTATTAGAAAGACGTTGCAAAAGTAATCAAATATAGTGGCATCATAAAAAATAAACACCTAAATGGCCCAAAATACCCTTCACCTCCTTTATAAAATAACTCCACTCCTATAACCATTTTCTTCCAAATTTCCAATAAACTTTATTTCTTTCCCTCCAAACTCTCTCTGCCCACTTTGCCTTTGTAGTTGATGACTAAATCAAAGCAAGGAAATGAAACCATGGTTGTAACAATAATAAAAATAACATGTAATTTCATGCATATTTGTTGTAATAGTACATAACATCAAGTAAAACACTAAATGAATGAATAATTCAACAAATTCTAGTGAAAAATCACCATGATTACTAAGGGGTTGTCTGGGATTGATTTTTTACATAATTGTTTGTGTTTATTTTTTTATGTCTTTAGTAAAAAAAAAATTGAAAAAATTAAATTCTTTTAGACTTTTAGAACTTACTTGATTAGATAAATCTGAAAAGTAAAAAAAAAAATTAAAATTAAAAGTACATTAAAGACAAAAAAAAAAGGTAAAAAAATAGTTTTTTTCTTTTGTCCTTAATGAACTTTTTAATTTTATTATTTTATTATTTTTTAGATTCATCTCACTAAATGGATCGAAATTTTTTTTAAAAAAATTGACACAAATTAAAAAAAAAATACTAAAAATGAAAAAAAAAATATTTATTTAGTTGACTGTCAAATGATCCCTAAATTCATATAAACATACATAACCAGTTTTCAGTAAAAATGATCAAAACAATTCCAGTAAAATTTTTTATATAGAACCATTTATCATAGAACAATTGTAAAAATTATAAAATTTTTGTAGAATAACTATTGTAAAAATTTTGTATATAGAACAATTATAAAAAGGGAAACATTGCTCATTTCATTACATAGAACCAAAACCCTTATAATGATAAGTATATATCTAGTAGAATTACCACACATTAAGAGAAAACAAATTTGATCACCATCAAATTTATTACTAAATTAAATACAATTCTTTACTAAATTAAGGATATTTTTGTCTTTTCACAATGTTGTTGAAGGGTACTATGGTAATTTTTACTGGAAAGTTAATATCGTTTGGGCGGGAAATTCTATTTCCACTCACCGAATAAACTCAAGACAAATCTTTTCTTAACACACACACACACACACCTATTAATTTGATTAGGAACTAATTTTCTCAATCCACTCCCTTAAAATTACAATTACATCCTTCACTCATAAATGGAACACACACTTTACCCTCAAATGCACACACTTTGATTGACCTTCATTGACATTTCTAGTTCCACCCACTTTTGTGAAGACTTTGACTTCGTTCAAACAGAGAAAAAAAAAAAAAAAAAAAAAAAGTTTTGAACTTTACTCACCGCCATTGAAGAACTTGAATAGCTCCATTGAATCTCCACTAAAAACTATTGATTCCTTTGTTTAAGGTAAGAAATCTTTCCATTTTCTTATTACATTTATCATTTTCTTATTACATTTACCATTTTCAGATATCTCTGCACTCCATTGGCATATAAAACATTGATTTTTCCATGGTTGGGGACGGGTTGGAGCTCTCGACATTGGGTGTCTGAAATTGTTTTTGTAATTCAGAATCTAATCACCGAATAATGTGTACAATTTCGACCAATTAAAGCTGAATAAAATACAAAATTTCGAAGATTTTAAGCTGAATGTGAAATTTTTTTTTTGGTTCACTAGTTTCGAATTAATTCTTTAATTTCGGAAATTGATTTCTGAAATATTTTGGTTTATTCGGAACTGAAGTGTCAAATGGTGTTTTTTTTTTTTTTGGTTTATATAAATTTGCACCAAGTTACATAGGCCACAAAGATTGGTTTTACTTTAGGTTCTTTTTTAACAATTTTATTTTATGGGTATGTTTATGTTTTTTTTTTTTTTTTTTTTTGCGAAATTCAATGCATATCGATAGAAACAAAAATCTGTGCAGTATTAGTATTTTCACATTATATTGTTAGCTTAAGTAGTTGTTAAACATAGGTCTTCAAAAATGTTGTTAGCTAAATAGCTAAACAAAACAATTGCATTATATAGAACATTAGGGGTTTGTCCTTTCAAAACATTGAAATTGGGGCCAAATTTGGTCTTTGGTTGTATACTTACAGCTACAACAAATTTACAATCAATAGAATGTACAAAGACAAGTGATGGACAATCCTTTGATTGTTTGAAAAATGATGCTGGTATTGATTAATGACCCTGTTGCTTTGGTAAATTAGCCGAAGTGAAGTTAATCTATTTTTGGCATGTTATAAACATTATCAAACTAATTGGTGAATGGTCTATATAGAATACAAGTAGTTTTGCTATATCCATGTTTACATTGTAATTTTTCAACAAATCATAGTCTCACTCTTTCATCAGTAGTGGGGTTATGTCCTTAACTTATTTTGTTAATTTCACATCATCCAAATTGTCAATTTAATGGTCTATAATTGCATATTAGATTTCATTAAGGTGGCATGATTAGGTTACATATTACCCGTATTGATGTGATCGATTTCTGGGAGTGTTTATTCTGTTTCATTAAATTGGGTTGATGAGAACAATTTTCCTTATGCAGATGGATGCCGGTCCCACTCAATGTTGGTCAGTTACAGCTTCGAATAGAAAACTCTGTGAATTAGAGAGACGTGGTCGTGGTCGTGGACGTGATGATGACAAGCACATTGCCATGGATGATGATCCTATACATGATGCACTAGTTATGGATGATATTGTTATGGATCCCTACTGGTGATGATGCTGACATTGTTGATGAAGATATCCTTACTCGGCCATTTCCAAGAGGGCCAACTGATCCATTAATCCTTAAAAGTTTTAAAAGCCATGTTGTCGTAACTATTTGGAATGGTGCTGATGAAAGGGGGCCCTTGAAGTGTCATAATCACTCGTCTAAGATTCGTTCGTGGCCATGGTGGGAACAAGGAAACAACGCTATATTTGTAAACATTGTGGAGATTTCAGGACTTGCACAATTAGCTCGTTGCACGTACTGTTTTGTCAACAAAATTATAGTATCTACTTTTGTTGAGAGATGGCAACCGGAGACAAACACCTTCCATTTGACTGTTGGAGAGATGACGATCACATTGGACAATGTCGCCACTATCCTAGGGCTTCCCATTGTAGGCAAATCTATTAGTGTACGTAAGTTGTCAGAAATGAGGGTCATTGCATTAGTAGTTAATACCTTGGAAATTGATGAGCAAGAAGTCAGACATGAAATGTCTAGTGCTGGAGGCAATTCAGTGAGGCTTGAGTCGTTGAAGGCACACTTTCATAATGTCACAAACAATGATTCAATGGAAAGAATAGCATGTGCAGGTAGAGCATACTTGCTATTTTTGTTAGGTTGTACACTTTTCAGTAACAAGACATGTACTAGGGTCCCCATTGTTTATTTGAGTTTGTTGTCCGATTTGACAACTATATCTTCATATGCTTGGGGTGCTGCTGCATTGGCATACTTATATAGACAAATAGGGTACGCTAGCAGGTCCGACATAAAACAAATAGTCGGTTACATGACACTCTTGACGGATGGATTTATGAGCACTTTCGTGGATTCTGACCACACTTGAATATGAATTACACTTGAGACATGCCATATGTTTACTGTTGGACTTCTCGGAGAGAGTCTGGTGAAAAGACACAGTTGCAGGCTTTTCGAGATGAGCTTGATAGGTTGGGTGTACATGATATAAGTTAAAAAGTCCTTCAAAATTTGGAACTCTATATCATACAAAATTCTGATTGTCATATCTTCTGCTTGTTATTGTTTGTAGGTTATTTGGGACCTGTACCAAAGTTGCAGAGATGTCCATCAGTGTCACCCAGTTACGTTCTACCATGGTTGTCTAAAGTGTTTGGAAGTAGTTGAACCATATCACCCTGATAGAGTTTTGAGACAATTTGGTAGAGTGCAGACAATCCCTAATCCACCACTTGGCCCTATGCATGCTTCTCGAGGAGCCACAGCTCCATGCTACAATGTTATGTATGCATACTTGGACATCATTTGGGAGGCGTGGGACAACCATGTGTTATCTAATCGGAGGAGGAGTACACCGGTACGACAACCTTGGGATTGTGTTCCTGGTTACATGGATTGGTACCAAACCATTACCCATATGTATGTACAAAACCCAGCGCGCCGTTCTCAAGTGGACCTGAATATCTATCATTATCAATATCCTGGCCAAGACGCACAAGTATCCTTTTTTTTTTTTTTTGCATTTGCATTGCAAATTATTTTATGTAAACTGTTACAAGTTTGTATATAATGTTATATTTATTCTTGTAATGCAGCGTATGTCGTAGATATATCAGATTAGTCATTCTTTCGTTGAGGCTGGCTATGAGGACAGTGTTAAACATCTTGATAGGCTTTACTACACAATCGATGCAATCGAATAGCTTCTTTAAGATCAGCACATTAGTGAAGCAGCACCCAGCATATACACTCAGGGTCGATCTGCACCCAGCTCTTCCACCACACATCGTTTTGGAGCACATTACACTAGCCGATCACATAGTTGATAGCAGTTCATAATGTTAGCACAAGTAGTTTCTGATGGTGTTGGCGGATGTATAAGGAGACAAATATTATTATTATTTTCGGATTATGTACTTTTTGGATTATGTACAAGCACACATGTAGTTTGTGATGGTGTGAATGGATTGAACTACTATGTAATATTATTATTATTTTTTTTCATACTTGTCTAATCTTATTATTTTTTAATAGTAGTTGCACTTGGTTAATATTATTTTCATTACGTTTTGTATTCAGACAATGTAAAAATAATATGATATCAATTCCATAAATAATAGAACTATAACGCATATAATATTCTATTTAAAAAAAAAAAACTGACCATTACAAAATCTAATGGCAAAATGATATCCATCTCATTACTCCATGCTAGTAAATCATAAAAACTAATATCTTAAAACTATCAGTACTACTCTCTAATACATCAATCTATGTCAACTACATGAAATGTCTCTCGAGTAGCTACATTAGGTCCTATGTTGTCTTTGAATTTTTTAATGTAGCTAACATATGCGTTCTCCCATTCTAATGCACAAGGATGATGATGAACTTGCCAAAGCATAGCAATGGAAAGAACTAGATGACCGGCCTCCAAAAATACCTACACGTACATCCAAAAAATTACATATCTTTACCAAATACATAAAATTTGCAATTACACAAATATTTGACAACAATGTTTGGTTATTTTCATAACTTATACCTACACAAAATGATTTCCATTGACAAATTCAATGGCAATCTTGCGACGATCAGCCAGGGTTACTGGCGATGATCTTAAAGGTAAGAAAGTGAGACACTGTTGCAATGACAAGTGGTACAAGACTACATTATAAATTGATGCAATAAGATGCCGCATGTCAGGCATAATCATCCAACGATCAAAGCCTGGGCTATCTTCAAAATATGAAAGGATGTGTGTCAGCTCCTCAACCCTATCATGAGACCCGTATTGTATGACGTATTCATCTCTGTGATTATTCAATTCAAGTAGCAGATCAGGCCTAACTTGCACCTAGTCATTCTCTCCAAGACCAAGTAAACCCCTAATAGCTCTAAAACCACAATTCCCATCACCATCTACATCCTTCATCAACTTTATGAATGGTATTAACATAGGCGGGAAGTCACCAGTATATGCACTCGGTAAACTTGTTCTTGTATGATATGTCTTTGTCTTCACATTCCGCTTCTTCTCATGCACTTTCGAAGCTCGCTTTTTCTTTAACTGACTGGAAGCTAATGTGCTCTGGCTATCATGTCCATCGTCAACCAACTCAAATGCACACGGGTTACGACAACAAGATATATCAATTTTCTTATGTCCTCAACGTGGATTAGGTTTCACATCGTGCTCAATAAGAAAAGTGCTTGCTGGATTTACAATTTCCCTTAACTTCTTCAACATATCCAATTGCGTGGCAATATCAGGCTCATTGAACCGCTTCAAAATGATCTCTAGTTTTGGGATACAAGTCAATTCCAACTACTCAACCTTCGGATTATGCACACATATAGTAAGTCGCATCCAATGTACATGTATGCTACTGAGTGGAATAGGACGGCCTTGTCTCATGTAATTTAGAATCTCGTGAGCATAAGGTAAACCATGTGTGCGCCTAAGAACTCACCCACATGCTGCAACATCGATTCCAACTAAATTTGCTCTCTTACTCTCTGTCAACACGTACTCCAATGCACAAATAGACACATTATCCCGGAGCTCTCTAAATTGAGAAGGTTTGAATTGATGTTGCACAGTTGTCAAACTCTTCTCGAATGATGCTTTAACTTGAATGTGCTGCAACTCAAGTAGACAATGTATTTTTTCAAATGAAATCTCAAATGTCGTTTGAGTTGAACCTAATTGCCTCTTCAATCTAGCATGAGTACTCTCAACCCTGTTCATATGGATGTAAACCAAAATAGTCAAGCATAATAATTAAAAATAACAATATGATCTATAATAAATTAAAAAAAAAAAAAATCTTACCGATTGGTTGTAACATTGCCAAAATGCATACACATGTCTATATGTACCGCAATGAATTTTTCTTCATACGGATTCAACCAACTCACAGTAACATACTTGATTGCCTCCGAATAGTTACTGAAATCCTTATGTAGTATTGCAAGGTGATCATTGTATTCCTTTTCAGTCGATGATAATATCAAATAGTTCCATGCAGTGTTAAACTTGTCCCATTTTTCTTTTGTCTCAAATATTTTCTTGCATTTTGTCCATACATTCTTATTAATATGCCAACGACATAACAAATGTTGAGCCTTCGGAAAGGTTTTGTCAATGGCATTCATCAAAGCAAGCTCTCTGTCTGTGACAATGACTTCAGGTAAAACACTGTCGTCTATAAGATCACGCACTGTTTGTAACGCCCATGCATAATTATCAACCCTCTCAGTTTGCAAGTATGCGATAGCCACAGAGAATGTCATATAGGTTGATGTCACTCCCATAATTTCAAGAAGAGAAAGCCGATATCTATTCGTCTTATATGTGCAATCCATAATCAACACACAAGGGAATGTACAAAGCAAATCCAAACTCACTGGATGTGCCCAAAACAAGTCCGTGACAGTCATCGAGTCTTCCTCACATCGATGACACTCAATGTACTTATGTTTCACTAATTTGCCCAATAGTTGTTGCATGTGGGATCTACCAGCTATTTGTAGAACTCTATATCGATGTCGTGCATTGTAAACGGTCTTCATTGTGCTCATATTAAGGGCATCCCTCTATTTTAGTGTAATAAGTATCTCTTTTGGTCTTACTAGGCTCTTTGACATATCTACTAACAGCGACTTTTCAGTAGCCGACAATCTCCCTGCATATGAATGTCCTTGGAGATGCTCATGTTGGATGATTATCGACCCGCAAACTACATTCAATGTCCATTCGTCGTTTGTTTTCAACTTGAATGCCTTCAAATCAAATGGACATTCGCACTTCTTTGTACCAGTTTGTCTCAATAAGTCTTTTGAGCCATCTTTCAACTTTTTGTGCGATCTATACTTCCCACTCCACTCACAAGCAAGATAAATTCTTGGTTTCTTACGACCGCCACTGTCACGACCCAAACCCGCCCCTATGGGTTTAGCATCAGAATCGCCAAGAATCCGAGATTATCAAGGCACGCTAATAAGAATACAAGAAACAGTAGTGGCATGGCGGAAGCCATTACAGTAAATAAACATTGTCCAATGAGCTGTGCCAGTCTGTATGCCAAAATATTTTTCATACATACATGCAGTCAGAGACAAAACAGTATATACATTACATACAACCGTTCAGTACAGGGACTTAATCCCTGTTTAACAGTACAACAGTGCTAACAGTTGATACAGTAGACAAAACAGTGTAGAAGGGGAAAAGCTAAAACACCCCTAAGCCTTAGCATAGCAGGCTCGGAACCTCGTGGTGAGGCACATAGGTTGGCTTGACAAAACTGGAGATACCCCGACGCTTCTAGCTTGGGTCCGGTGCCTGTACACCTACATATATATATATATATATATATGAGCAGTGAGCTAAAGCCCAGTGAATAACCTAATGCGTAAAGAGGTTTAGAATGAATGCCCTTAAGAATGAAAAAGCTCGATTAAATTAAAGATATCGGTTGTTCAAGACAAGAAATAAATCATATGTGGTACATCCATTAGCATAACAGTATCAGTAGGTCTTAAAAGACCGAACAGTAATGATGGCCAATCATTCAGTAAACAGTAGTGGTTCCACGAGGGAACCGACAGAGATCTCTGTAACAGTAACAGTAAACAGTAGGTGCTAAGGATGCCACAGTACAGTTCAGAATATAGGACATACATTCATTCAGTAAACAATATCAGTTCAGTAAACAGTTCAGTTCAGTATTCAAAAGATAAACATTTTAAACATATCTTTACACAATCGTTACTCACAGTGTTCTGGGCTATCAGTAGCTAGAGCGTCTCCCCGAAATGCCAGCCCTATACATTTAACAGATTGAACACACTCTAAGTTTCACAGTTGGGAAGTGGAATAATTAACTCCCTATTATGCTTCGGTGTGTTCTACATCTATATTCTCATTAAGATGTCTTAAACTAGGCTTAAGAATGCCTAGGATGGAATGAGGATGCAAAGATGTGCCGTAAATCGGTTTGAAATTTTCGATGAAAGCAGGGCCTCCGCCGGCCTTGAGTTTCCCCGCTTGAGCGGACAAGCAAACAAAGGTCCCTGCTCGAGCGTCAACTTCCCCGCTCGAGCGTGTCACACAATCCTCCACTCGAGCGTACATTCCTCCGCTCGAGCGGACTGATGAACAGTGCAAGATGCTAGATGCTCGATTTCTCCGCTCGAGCGCGCGTCACTCCGCTCGAGCGGACTGTAAAACAGGTCAAAATTGCTGGGAGCTTGATTTCCCCGCTCGAGCGGCACTTCCCCTGCTCGAGCGGACGACCAAAATCTGGAAATTCCAGATTCGAGTCCCAAGCTCAAAATCAAGTTTTGATGCTCCAAATTCGATCCTCTTGGGCCCATTTTCTGGAAAACACTTGCAAACTCATAGAACATCATGTTTCAAAGGTCAATTTAAGAAATCAAGGCCCAAGGGTGTTTAATTTTAAGCCCAATTTGAAACCAATTTCATGAACAATACTCAACCATGCCATGCATGAACTTTAAGCAACTTACAAGCTTCAAAACATGCTCTAATGAGCTCATTCTCTTCAAAACAAGTTAAAAACATGGACTTAAGTTTAAACATGGGCATGCATGTACAATTATACCATGAATTCCACTCAAAACTCACCCATTCAAGCATGCATGCATGAATTCTAGCATAACTCACCATGTATGAGCTACAACACAACTTAGTTCTACAATGGAGCATGAACATGCAAGACTTAGCTTAAACTCACAATTAGAGGGATGAATTCTCTTACCTAAGTCTTGTATTCAAGGTTAAGGAGCTCCTTAACCTTTTTTTTTTTTTTATACTCACCCAAAAAAAAGGTTAAGGAGCTCAATTGGCAACTACACTTCAATTTCCTTTAATTTCCAAGCCAAATCAAGCAAAATGAGATGAAACCAATTCTCTCCCTTATCTTTCTCTCACTAGTCAGTGGTGAGCTCCAAAATGAGCTGATGAATGCGTTGATGAGTGTCTCACAATGCTCAATTGTGTGTGAGGTAGTGGCCCACTAAGGGCTAATTTGGTAAATAAGGCCAACTTGTTCAATTTAGCTTATTTTAATCTAATTTAATTGTACCTAATCAGTTTTCAGATAATTATACCATTAAATCACATAAATTATGGTGATCCTAAAACATCAATCTATTTACGGTTCGGCCGATGATAAGGCCTTCAATTAGTAGTCTAAACATAAAACACGAACAGATAAGTAAGCAATCAAACAGATAGAATATGCAATACAATAGATGTACACCATCAATTTAGGTTTAATTTCACTACCGATTCGATATTTTATCCGGTCAATTATCGGTCATAATCCGTCTCGATTAACGATGTCGTAATTAATCGGTAATTTATCGGTAATCGGTACGAGGGTTGTTACAGCCACCATATTCCGACGTCCTTATAATAATAACAAAGCCATTTATCCTTCTAATGTTACGTACCCAAGTGAGCAACTCATCTTTGTTGTCGAAAACCTATATATAATGTTACACAACTTTCATAAGAACAAACTAAACAAACTAACTAATACAAATTATGAACTTATGAATTTCATGTTAAAAGTTACATGTTTAGCTGTAAAATAACAAGTACAATCCACCATAATATCCGACCAAACCTCAGTTTCTTCACTGCATGCCATCTAAAAAGGAAGGGGCAAAAATTTCATTCGATTTTGCAATGCCGAAATAAATAAATAAAAAATTGGCACTACAGGTTCGAAAATAAATCAAAAATTCGGCACTACAAAGCGAAAATAATTAAAAAATTTGGCACTATATATCCAAAAAAATTAATTATATTTGGAACTTAAATACCGAAATAAGTTAAAAACTCATAATTGAAGTGTTGAAATATATAATAAAAAAAAATTGAAACTTTTGTATCGCAATATTAATGTTATTTCGACATTAGATTTCTGAATTTATTGATAAAATTCGGCACTGGGTCTTTGACTAAAAAACACACAAAAAAAAAAAAAACAAAAAATTACTACACGATTTTACCTTTTCATCACTGATTTTGCTGTCACCATTGCTTGAGTTTGAACTTCTATAGGTTTGCAACTCTTCCATATCAAAATCCAGTAAAAATTGTGGAACTATTAATTAAACGATGTAAATAATCAAGTATAAACCTAGAGATTAAAGCAATATGAGAGATGTTTTGACAGTATTGCTCTTTGCAAGTAACAGAGGAGTACAGAGTGTGTAACAAGTGAAATGACCACAACAGAAAAATTAGGGTTTAATTGTTTTCATTCAAAAGGTGTATATTGATATATTTTGGTTCCTAAAAGATGTGTACAGAGAATTTTTGTATATAATATTAGGGGTGTTGATAGATGTCTATTATAGTAATTTTTAATTAGGATATAATTGTCATTAAGTTAATTTTTCATTATGTGTGTACCCTGAGTTTATCAAGTGGGTGAAAATAGAATTTCCCCGTTTGGGCCTTTTTAAAGAGAGAGGGGAATCGTGGTATTATTTTTGGAAAGTAAGGGAGGTTAGTGTAATTGTTGAAACTATAGGAGATGTATTTGCAATTATGGTAAATCTTAGGAGAGGTAAGGGTAATTTAACCAATTATTTTATATTTTTAATTTTATTGAAAAAATATTTTTGAAAAAAAAAATATATTTTGTAATTTATTGAAAAAAAATATTTTGTTATCTTTTTAAGTATTAACCAAATAATTTGTTATAGTTTAGATATATATGGGCGATTCAAAAAAATTTAAATTTATAAAAGAAAATTAATAATTTTTTAAAACTAAAATAAAAAAATATTTTTTATAAACTAAATTAAATAATATAAAAAAATATTTAAAATAAAAATAAATAAATATTTAATTATTTTTTTAAAAAATAAGTACTTAAAAAAAGTAAATATATAATTAAATAATTTAAAAAAAGATATAGATAAAAAAATTGTTTTTTATAAACTAAAAAATAAAATAAAAGAATATTTTTTCAAAAAATAAACAATATTTTTTCGAAAAGATAAAAAAAAAATATTTTATTTCAAAAAAAATAAAAAGTACATTTAGATTAAGTAAATGACCAAAAAAACTTTTTTCGAAAACTAGTGTTGAAAACTCCTAACCAAACAAGTTTTCAATTTGCAATTTTTTAAAAACTACTTTGAAAATATACAACTTAAAAACTAGTTTCAAAACTTATAATCACGCTCAGGTCGGTCAAGACATGAATGATGAAACTCTCGGAGTACTTCCTCTCGGCAAGACTCCGGTACAAACAAGCGGTCACAGTATCTCACGCTCAGGTCAGGATACACAGTCAAACCTCTTTCTACCTTCCCATTGGAAATCTTCTCTTGGAACAATTCCATCTCAAGGTCACCCTTCTGCGCTTCCAACACTCGGTTCACAAGTGTAGGCTGTGCAATTATTGAAAACAAAGTTGCGAATTCAACAGACTCGCCCAGTTGCAAGTCAAACTCATTAAGAATACCCAATATTTCCCATTCTCAGATGGCGATTGAAGCTACACTGCCAATTGGTTTTCTACTCAAAGCATCGGCCACAACATTGGCCTTACCGGAATGATAATGCAACTCAAAATAATAATCCTCTATGAATTCCATCCACTTCCTTTGCCTCAAATTCAAGTCCTTCTGTGTAAACAAATACTTCAGACTCTTATGGTCAGAAAACACCTCAAATCTCTCACCATACAGATAGTGCTTCCAAATCTTCAAGGCAAAGATCACAGCTGCTAGTTCTAAATCGTGGGTAGGGTAATTCCTCTCATGTATTTTCAACTGCCGTGAGCCATAGGCTACTACTTTACCCTCTTGCATCAATACACAACCTAGACCTTCTCGTGAAGCATCACAATAAACTGAATAACCCAAACCCTTCTCCGGTATAATCAATACTGGAGCAGTGGTGAGTCTAATCTTAAGCTCTTGGAACGACTTCTCACAAGTCTCACTCCACAGGAATTTGATTTCTTTCCTCATCAACTTAGACAAAGATGAAGCTAGTCTAGAGAAATCTTTTACAAACCGCGTACGAAATGCCGTCTTCAGGATATCCTCCTCTCTTACCCTCAACTGATGATAACCCGATCTCAGGTCTATCTTAGAGAAACAACAAGACCCCTTCAACTGATCAAACAGATCATCTATACAAGGCATTGGGTACTTATTCTTAATAGTAACCTGGTTCAACTTTCTGTAATCAATACAAAGCCGTAATGCTCTATCTTTCTTTTTAGCAAAGAGAGTTGGCGCTCCCCAGGGTGAAGTACTAGGGCGAATAAAATCATTGTCTAACAATTCCTGGAGTTGAATCTTCAACTTACTCAATTCAGCAGGTGCAAATCTATATGGAGCCATAGAAACCAGCGCTACTCCAAGCACTAAATCAATAGAGAACTCGATCTCTTGGTGAGATGGTAAACTGACAAGATCCTAGGGAAAAACATCTGAGTATTTACAAATTACTCGCGGCAATTTAACCCGAATTTCATCACACTCACTACTCAAAAAGCTAGCAAGAAGACAACTAAGTTCATTCCGCCCACGTGGATCATACACCGGTGATAAGACTCTATCCATCCAGTCTCCCAAGAAATAAAAGCAATCACCGCTCAAGGTACATACAGTAACCTTCTGACGGTAGCAATCTATAACAGCCCAGTATGATGATAACCAGTCCATACCCAATATGACATCAAAACTAAGCATGTCAATCAATACAAATGAAAAAGGTAATCAACAACTAGCAACCTCGATGTCACAATCCCGACATCCTTGTTTCAAGACAGTCTAATCACCAATTGGTGACTCTACACAAATAGGAGATGCTAACTGTGTCAACTCCAAACCCAAACTGATGCAAACGCATACGAAATAAAAGAATGGGATGCACCCGTATCAATCAACACATTAGCAACTGAATTGCAAAACAAAAAGGTACCTCTCACTACAGAAGGAGTAGGTATAAGATCTAACCCTACAACTGTATACATACGTCCAGTAAGCCTCTATTCAACCTGCTCACTCCTCGGAGCATAAGCCTGATGCACAGACTGAGCCGAAGAGACTCCCTGATTGGCCCACGAGGCCTGTGCTAACTGTGCTGGCTGGTGACTCTGTGTTTGTCTCAAACCAGATGCACCACCCAATCAGGCAAAACCTCTTCAGTGCCTCAGTATGCTCAAGTGATAACAAGTGAGCGGTTGGCCTCTTCCCTAACTCTGGCTCTGAAAACGAGCCGAATATGATACTGCACGTTGTCCTCCTCCTCTCTGAGGGCAAGCTGGAGACTTGTGGCCCAACTGACCACACTTAAAACAAGTAAAATCTCCCTGCCCACCTCTCCCAGAACCTGAACTCGGTATTGGAAAAGTGGACCTCGGCTGAAACCCCTGGGACTGTTGAGAATTAGAACCCCTCTGCCTCTTACTGTCTCCCTGACTATCCTGACTCCTCCTGGAGCCTTTCATCATTTCCTCTTCTGCCTGCATAATAGTTTCAAGGTGGGCTGTAGCCTACACAAGGCGCCCATAATCTCTGGTCATGGAACCGGTAACTCTATACATTAACCCGGTTCTTAACCTCTTTTCAAACTCCAAACAATGGCGCTCCTCAGTCGCCACCAACTCAAGTGCAAACCTCAACAAGATAGTAAAGGTTGCCTTAAACTCAGCCACTGGCATGTTCAACTGTAATAATTTAGAGAATTGATCTCTCAACTTCTCTCTAACCGTAGGAGGTAGAAATTTATCCTGGAAAGCCTCAACAAAAGCCTCCCAAGTTCCTCCAATGTGCCCACGTGCATACTTCCACCACTGACCCGCATCCCCCTTCAATTGAAAAGACGCCAAGGTCACTTTCAACTGATCATCCTCGATGCCAAGCATCTCGAATGTCTTCACTAACTGTTTTAGCCACTCATCTGCCTTCAGTGGCTCCCTGGGATCACCCACAAACTCATCTGGATTCGACCGGAAGAACTCCCTCTTCAAAAGGGATGGCCCTACTTCAACTACTAGGCTTGGACCTAATTCTCAGCCCTAAGAATATCCATAGATTCTCTCGATGCTCCAGCTATTTCACGGGCTAAGGCACCCATGGCCTGATGACCAACTGGTTCAGCCACATTGGCTTGACCAATTCCTTCCTCCTATGTCGGAATGTTATCCGGTAACGGCATCTCATGCCCCATAGGTCTACCACGTCTACCACCACCACGTCCACGTCTAGACATCCTAATAAAGGTAACAACAAGAGATTAGCGCATTCACAAATGTGACAACGCTAACTCACTTGTGTCCTAATACATTGGACAACAATAAATCATTCCATGTAAGCACATAGTCACAGAAACACATACAATACATGCTAACGTCTCAATCAAGCGAGACAAACCCATTGTGGTACTAACCACTTCCCACATACCCAAAGTATTCAAACCCGGTACGCTTTGATACCAAGTTGTAACGCTCCCAAAATAATACAGTAAAGATAACTCATATGTGGAATAAATATGAGAAACAACATACTTTCATACATCAGAGTTTACTGTTTAACAAACAATTAAATGCCATGTAGGCTTACATCTTTCAGAGTCATTGCTTGGTTACACAAAATTGAGTCTCGCTTATTACATCTTAAGCCCTTGGCTTTACAAATACCAACAAACACACACAACAATACATAATTAAGAAGCTCTTGCTTCCCAAAAGTCCATCCACGTTATGGCCTTGGAGGAAACATTTTATCTGTACCTGAAAAATGGTATTCCCTTATAGGGTGAGCTAACAGCCCAGTAGAAATAATCTAACACAATTTATGAAGTTTAGCAAAGGTATAAATACCACGTATATAAACAATACCGATATGGAAGCATCCACAAGGCCTACATATCCATATGCCACTGAGGCCAATCTTATTCCATGTTCCATCTATTCATTTCCAGTTCATATACACTACCCAATTCAAGAGTTAAATTCATTATCTTTCAACAACTAAATTAGACTACAACTCAATGGTTTTCCAAATATGAAAAACACACATAAACACTTCTAACTTTGTCATTTTATGGATATTTCGTTCGAAGGAATCGGTACCCATGTAGGTTTTCTCAAATATGTCATTTTACGGATATTTCGTCCGCGGGAATCAGCACCCATGTATGTTTTCTCAAATATGTCATTTTATGGATATTTCGTCCGCGGGAATCGACACCCATGTATATATATGATTTCGGGTCTTTCACCCAAGACACTCCGGCCAACTTGCTTTCAGCGGAGTCCATCCCCTTTCTCCTCCCAAATAAACATACATATACAATGTATTTATAAACATAGTCATATGCAATGACAACCAACATTTGATTAGCATTAAATTGCCTAATCCTTATGCAATTTCTACAACAATCATAGCTATCCTCCACCGATAGCCCAATACATTTATCTCGAAACAGATGTTCAATCTCAAGATAAATAGTTTATTCACAACTTCCAAAAGTGATAATACATATCAAATTTCACCATCTATACCCATAACCTTCAAATTTCACATTTTCAATGCTAATCCCAATTATTTATACAAAATAATAATTTAATCAAAATTAGGGCAAAATCTCTTTCTTTCCAAATATCAACCCAAACACCAAAATCAACTATTTTGGCACAATATGATCTTATATTCAAGCCTTATACTCGTTTACCTCATATTCATCAAAAACCTCTCTTTTCATTTCACACCCAAATCTTAGATTTGTCCAAACTACAACCAAATCTCATCATCTATACACAATAGCAAATAACTAAGCTAAAAACCATATTATAGTGTAGAAAATCCTTACCTCAAGCTTAGAAGAGAAGATGAGCAAAACAAGGTTGAAAATCCAAAGATGTCGAAACCAACTTCTACTTGGATCAAAACGACGCTCTTGACAAGCTCTACACTTAATCTCAAAGGAGCAAGGCAAGGAGATGCTTCCAAGAGAGTAGATCTAAAGATCTTTGAGCAAAAAGTGATTTTGGAGAGAGAGAGTGTGTGTGACGGTTTGGAGAGGGAGAAAGAGAAGAAAAGTAAAGAAATGGTTAAGTGAGGGGCCTATTTATAGTGCTAGGTCATAATGAAATAAAGTCCCAAAGTCAAACTCCAAAGATCAAGTCAAAATTCCCAAAAAGTAGGCCCAAAACCGAACTTAAATATGAAAAAAATGGTTGCAGGGGTCGACCCTTTCATCACAGGGGTCGACCCTATGAAGGAACTTATGTTTGACAGCATGCAAGAGGGTCAACCCTCTCCTAGACTGGTGTCTACCCTATTTCTCAGCAACCAAGACATAGACATAAGAGGGTCGACCTTCTCTAGACTAGTGTCTACCCTATTTTCCAGTAACACTCCCAAGAACTTCACCAACAAGTAAGAGTCAACCCTTAGGAAGGCTGATGTCGACCCTAGCATAGAATTTCTAAGTTGCCAAGGAACTTTTTACAAGAACAAGTGCGAACAACCAAACCCAACAAGTTTAAATCGGATTATGATCCTCCAAAACCAACCCAAGACAACACCAAAGATTTCCAAAATAAAAATAAAGGATTCAAATACACTTCTCAAAATCTTTGAAGGACACAAGTGTTACAGTATTCATACAAAATGACCTTTGGTCCAATCTTATAATTTTGTGCTTATCAATCACGTTTCAAGTCTTTTATCCATCAGACAAGTAGAATACTCATTCATAATACAAATTCATGAGTTTAGAAAACTTACCACATAGGTAGTATTTAGAAAATTACATACATGAAAAATATATTTACTAAGATATTACTCATAATGTTGATTGTTGATTTGTCCTCGTGATTGACCCTACAAAATTCATAGCATATACGGAAATCGGGTAACAATACAATTCAAACTGTTCTTTAATTTGTTTACCTTTCTTAGGCTTCTTTCTAACTCTTTAGTTCATTTAGGATGCTCAATGTATGCCTAAGAATGCTCATAAATGAAAAAGAACGGAAATCGGGACATAATACAACTTTTCAAAATTTCCTAAAACACGGTACTTCGCTTGAGCACAACATTGGTCGCTCGAGCAAACCCCTTGATGCAAAAATCTTGGATGCTCTCATTTTATGCTGGAGCCAACTTCTTGGTCACTCAAGCCAAGACCAAAAATAAAGGGTGGTTGCTCGAACCTACGTCCAATGCTTGCAAAAGTACTTGGAGCTCAAAATGTACGGTCGAGTGATAATTTCATCACTCGAAAGAATCGCTAGAATGCGAATTTCAATTGTTTTTAGCTTCAAACACACGTTCAAGGTTCCAAATTTATATATGACTCATTCAAACATGCATGGACACTCCCAAAGACATATATTTGAAACTAGTTTCAACCCATAGTTCAAAATTCAAACCGTAATCTCTATGTTTGTAAAATCCATGTCTTATATCTTGCATTCACAAGCTTCAAGAGTTAAAATTGAACCTTAAAACATAACAATTCATGCATGCATGTGCAATATGACTTTGAATTCAAACTAAAATATCATAAATCATGCTCAAAAGCATGAGCCTTCACAAATTCTTGCATGCATGTATGATTTAACATTAAATTCTTCATGCTATGCTCATGTCTTGTACTAAATTATAAAGTTTTCTTGAATTCACATGATTTAAGATTTTAATTCACAATCTAAGGTTCAATTACTCACCTATAGCCTTTAACTCTTCCAAATTAAGCTAGTTCTTGAGCCTAGCTCTTCAAATCTCCAAGCTTTTAGTTCAAGTCTTCAAATCTAAGTCTCATCTCTCTTAGAACCACACACACAAACTCTCTCTCTATAATGCTTAACCTCAGCCAAAATGTTGAAGGAGAGCTCAAAAATATGAGCTTAATTACCAACTCATCTTATTTATATAAGATAATTAGCTTAGACTAATCAAACTTGATTAAGGTTAATCAATTACACTTATTTTAATCAAATTAATACAGTAAAATGTTAATTGAGTTCTACTATTTTATTATTTGAAAGCGTTGTATTGTATTGTTAGTATTATATTAAAAATATATGTTAATAATAGAACTCAATGTATTAATATTGTATTCATAAATAAAATAATAAATATAATAAAAATATAAATTTGTAATAAATGTAACAACATTATTTATAAAATAATGTGAATTCGTCAACTTATAATCTCATGGAATCCATTACATTGTTGGAGAAACAGACAATTGAATGCTTAGCTGGGGAGCCGAAATAATTGACTTTAGCCAATGTCTTAATGTCATTGTCAATGTTCATAGGGCTGTAAATTTGGTCCATTGGCTAGCGGCTCATTGGAAACTTGTCTGTAGCCCGGTGTGGTCTGGGCCCCAATATTGGGCCTAGGCTTGGTCCATCTGTTGCAAAACCTGGCCTAATCAATAAGCCCAGTATTATTTTTTGTGAAAAAAAAATAATATTTTAATGGAAAAAAAATTTAGAAAATTAAAAAATGATCAGGTCCGCCCCAAGTTCGAACCCAGGTCTAGGCTTGCTAGGTCGCCCGAATACCCCCTGGGCCTAATTTTTTGGCCCATGGGTTAGCCCGAATTTTGACGGGAGCCCGCGCTGCATGACAATGTGTCGGTTCAAGCCCGGGCCTAGGTGAGCCGGGCCAAATTTACACCCTTATCCATAACAGAATCCACATCAATTTCAACAAATTTTGAGTCAAATTATAACCAAAAAGCTATTTTTGTATTTTAGTTAATATTTTTTGTATATACACACTGCATCAAACTCTATTGTAATATTTAATTTTGCAAAATATTCATTTTTATGATCTATTAGATTATGTAAACAACCTGCCCAAACAACTTCTAGCATCTTCGAGGAGAAGTTTTTTTTTAAAAAAATAATAATAATAAATAATAATGATGGTGTAGCAACCAATCATCCGGCTGACTAATCGGCAAGATGTATGGTAAATATTATATTTCATATTCTTAAAAAAAAAATTATAGGGCAGCAACCGATCGTTCGATAGGATGTTTTGTCCGATGATTGGTAGGATGTCTAGTCACTCTTAAGAATAAATGATAAAATATTATATAAAGCGAGATACTGTAGCAATGGAAAATTTTATTTTGCAATAGGCAGCCTGGTAGAGGATTGATTTGGAACGTTGACTTGCTAATATAACCCCAAAACTATAATAAAGAGCCTGATGCTGATACTCTAAGAAGTCATTCGATGGTCTTAGGCCTCGTTTGTTTTCAGAGGTAGAATGGAGGGGATTGATAGTGAAGGGATTGTTAGTGAGGGGAATAAGTAAAATTGTGTTTGTTTTGATGATAGTTGTTAGTGTAGAAATTGTTAAATTATTTTTATATAAAATAAATATAAAATAATAAAAAAAATACAAAAACATTAAACATTAATGTTTTAAAAAAAATACCCAACATGTAAAAAATTTTAAAAAAATAAAAATAAAATAAAAAATTTTCAAAAAAAAATAAAAAAAATAAAATAATGATTTTTACTTAACAAAAAATACAAAAAATTAAACATTAATGTTCAAAAAAAAAAAAATGACCGACATGTAAAAAATAAAATAAAAAATTTATAGTCCGCCGGACTATTTTTCTAATGCCAAGTCCTGGAGGCCCATCCGAATCTCATTTGCAAGGCCTATCCTAAGCCCTTCAGCTTAGCAGTCCCTTCCTCAACTCTATAAACAAACAGCACATTAAATGGGACCCACAGCTATCCTAATCCCAATCCCCTTCTCATGCCCCAAAACAAACAGGGCCTCAGAACAATATTCTATATATATCATTTATTACTTGATACTTGTAAAATTATCTCTTAAAAATTTAGTAAAAAATATTGAGTCTGACTATTTTAATTAATAAATATCAAGTTGAAATATCACATAGACTTGCTTCAAAAACACAGTAATTTTCCCAATGTCCATGTATATTCAGTTAAGGATTTTTATCTAAAAAATATTTTTACTAGTTATATCGTATAAGAATTTTAAGATACAAGAATATCAAAAACTTGATAAAACAATTTTAAGACTAGAATCTAGAGTTTGAGCAGAGATTTGTAAAATGAAAGAAGTTTTAAAAAATTAAAAAATAAATTAAAAGTGATGAAAAAAATATAGTTTTTATTTTTGTCACTTTTCACTTCCTTTTTCAGTTCTTTCTAAAAAATTTCTATTCAAATTCAAAATTAAAACACAATTAAATAAAATTTTAAAAATAACTAAATACAAAATTATTAGGACAGAAGATCCAAATTCATATGTTTAGGCAATTTGTTTGAAAAATCAAATAAAGAGGCAACAATTGCCAACAATAGCTGCTGCTGCTGCTGCTAAGTCCTGGTAAAATGCAATGCAAAAATCTTCAAGGTTGGCATGCCAAGCCCCATATAGAGATTCCATTTCTGAAAGCAGATAATAATACTCAGTCATCCAACTTTGATAATTTTTCATTTTCCAGATTTTTTTAGTTTGTTACAATCAATGGCATTACCGTCTTAAAAATTCAAACACAAAATTAGACACAACCTTTTTAAATTTTGTACATATAAACAACTAATCTTATAAAACACAAGTGTGTTAAGCGCGTATATATATCTACATATAATTTGCAACCTGCAACATGAAAAATCATAGCATTTATTTATTATGACATAATAAAATAACTCTCCAATTAAAAATGAATGCATGCGGAATTCAAAATTGAACACAACCTTTGAATTTTGTACATATAAACAACTAATCTTATAAAATACAAGTATGTTAAGCGTGTATATAGTATATATAATTTGCAACGTGCAACGTTAAAAAACTTAGCATTCATTTATTATAACATAATAAAAACTCTCCAATTAAAAATGAATGCATGTGGAATTCAAAATTCTTTTTCAGCTTAAGTTTAGTTGTAGAATAGATTTAGATATTGCGTGGTGTTAGATAAAATTAAAAATTGAAAACTAAATATTGAATTTTTTTAGTTGAAAAGTTATTTGATAAAAATCTAAGTGTTGAATTAAAAATAAATTGTTAATATTTATAAGATCGAATTTAAAAATTATTATTTTTAAATTATATATTTTAATTTTTATGTTGTGATGGTGGTAGTAGTAGTGATGGTGACAGTGGTTGTGGTGGTAGTGGTAGTGGTAGTGGTGGTGGAGGTGGCGGTGGGATAGTGATAGTAGTGGCAATGGTAGTGATGGTGGTGATAACGCTAACGATGGTTGTTGGAAAAAATAATTTTATGGTGACTTTAATGTGAAATTAAAGTAAGTCTCAATCTCATCGGTTGAGGTGGGATCAAATGGGTTTAAATTATTTGTAACAAGATCTTTATACTATAAAAAAAATAACCAAAAACCATTAAGAATTGAATGAGAAATTGTCTCATAAAGTTAGCCTCATGAGTAGGGCTGTGTAAAATATCACAAAATCCGCTAAAATCGCACCGATACGCATCAATCAGTACCGCTCCAACCGCTAATCACGGTTTAAACTTTAAAATTTATAATCTGCCAACCTAACTGCTCCACTCCGTTATAGTTAATACATATATATTTTTTAACTTTCAATGAAATATTAATGTAAAAATGAGCGTGAGATAGATTCAAGATATGAAATTTATTACAAATTAGTAGTTATATATATGAAACATATTATGTAAAATTACTTTATGTTATATATCTAAAAAATATTATACAAATTAATGTTATATATTATGCAAATGTATGATAATTAGTTAGAACATTCTTTAATCTGCCAATCCGTAAAAAATCGCCCAAATTGTAATTTGTCAATCCACTAACATGCCATTCGGTCTGTAATTTTACTTTCAAACCGTCCGAACCGCACCGCGCACACCCATACTGATGAGTGGGGTATTGAGAATAGTGTATAACCTCTACACTTAAGATTGTAAAAGAAAGCATTGATGGATATTTAAATCTCAAGTTTTTGATAAGAGTATGAGCCCTTTGGGACATCTAAATTTTTCGAATAAAAAGGAGTTATGAATGTTTTAAGGATGAGCTTGAAATACAACCACCTAACCAATTCTCAATCAATTTATTTATGGATGTTTCAAGGATGTCCTGCTAGCAATATTTTATTTATGAATACAATATTAATACATTGAGTTCTATTATTAACATATATTTTTAATATAATACTAACAATACAATTCAACGCTTTCAAATAATAAAATAGTAGAACTCAATTAACATTTCACTGTGTTATATGTATTTATTTATATAATAATTAACTGTCAAATATGGATGGCCCAAAACAGTATTTAAAAATCAAAATCTTGAAATGTTCCAATGCATCCAATTTGACATTAAGAATAATGAAATGAACACGTCTTTGCCTTATTTAAATAATAATATAATGCTGAGGTTAGGTGGTTAAGTGATTGACCATGACACCTCCCGTCTCATAGTTGACAATTCTCAATTAATTTTTATAATTTTTTATTACACATTTTTTCATAAAAAGTTAAAAAATTAACCAAAATATTCATATTTTCTTCCTCAATTTTTAGTCCAAAAAAATAAAAAATACACTTATTTAAAACACTCCAAACAACTCCTAATTATCAACCACATATTGTTGATTAAATGAATATCTTTTTGACAAGACAGGATATGCTTCCTCTCTATGTTTCTGCATTTTCAAACAAAAAAGAGTATTCTTATCCATCAATAGGAATGGACAAGATTGTACGCTCACACGCATCACAGCCCATAATCTGTCGTGTTTTAGCGTATTCATTTAAAATCACATATCTCTAACAACCAATAGGAATGCTCCAAACAAAAAGATCCATGCTTTTTATCCACCCAAAAAAAAAATATCCATGTTTTCAAATTCTATATAAATGGGTACGGTATGTTCCCATATTGAACACAACCAACTCTTAGAAAAAATATCCCTTACTCTTGGAGATGGAGATGTATCTTCCAATCCTCTTCGTCGTTTCGCTTCTCTTCTCCTACTCTCATGGTTCAGTGCTAGACTTCTGTGTGGCAGACTTCTCATTGCCCGATGGACCTGCAGGCTACTCTTGCAAGAAACCTGCTAAAGTGACGGTTAATGATTTTGTTTATTCAGGTTTAGGCATTGCTGGTAACACTAGCAATCTTTTCAAAGCTGCGGTTACAGCAGCATTTGTAGATCAATTTCCTGGTTTGAATGGGCTTGGCCTTTCCATGGCACGTTTAGATCTAGCCGTGGATGGAGTTGTGCCAATCCACACGCACCGTGGAGGTTCAGAAATCATTTTTGTGGTGGAAGGAACAATTTGTGCCGGATTCATATCTCCTTCGGCCAACACTGTTTATTTTAAAACTCTTTACAAAGGGGATGTTATGATTTTCCCACAAGGGCTATTGCATTTTCAATTCAATTCTGGAAATATACCGGCTCTTGCGATTGTTAGCCTCAATAGCGCAAACCCGGGTGTTGACTTCACTGATTCTTCGTTGTTTGCCAACAATTTGCCTTCTGCAGTGGTGGAGAAGGTAACTTTCCTTGATGATGCTCAGGTCAAGAAGCTCAAGGCTGTTTTTGGTGGCACTGGTTAAGAAAGGCCTTTGACGACTATTTATTTTTATTGTTATTTTTTATTATGATGGTTTCTTTTTGTAGTACTACTTAAAGAGTCTCTCTAGTCGACTGTCTTTTGTATGGGTCTTTAACATTTGCTTCTGCAGGTAAATGCATGTTTTTTTTAATAATATTTATTTGAATAATTGGAGATATTACGTTAGTAGTCCTTACATTTTACATTTTATATTATTTTGGTTTCTACACTTTTATTTGACTTGATTTTGATCCTTAATTTTTGATTTTGTATAAATTTGATCCAATTAATAATACCGGTTACGATTTTTGACAAAAAATTATTACTGAGTTGATTGAAATTAACTCACTAAGTTGAACAAATTTATAATTTTACCTCTAAAAGTTGTTAAAATATAATATAACTAATAAAGTTGTCCATCTCTCTAAGAACTTGAGCTTTTAGATAAGTTGTACTCAACAATTCAATATAGTATCAGAATAGGCAATAAATCATATCTTCAAAACTCACCACTTACTTGATAATTAAAAAATGATTACACGTGTTTGACCCTCTATGAAGAAAAGTTCGGTCACACATGAGAGGGCATGTTGAGAATATAATATAAATGATGTTAGCACGTGTTTGACCTGTTATGAAGAAAACCTCAGTCACACACGTGAAGAGACATATTATGAATATAATATAAATAATAAAGTTTACTGCTGGTATAATTTGTTGCTCTATTTCTTTTGTTTTCTTCATTTGATCATGGAAATAGGTTTAGTGCAAGACTGCAAATTATCAAGAAAATATAAATAGAATACAAATCGTGAATCTTTTGGGCTATAGAGACTTTTGTTACTTATCATTCTAAAAAATGTTATAAATTCTAAAAATTTTATCAAACAATTAATCAAACATGCACATGAGTGCTTGGTCAACTTTTTAGTAGAATTTTTTGGTCAATTTTTCAGTAGAATTTTTTGGTAACTCTAGCATGGCTCCATCATTCCAGCTTTATAGCAGAAATGTTATTCTCATCCTTGATGCTGCTGTGTAACTGTTTGGCAGAGGCTGCGAGAGTTTTGAGTTAATATCTAGTTGATTAATTGAATTTGTTTTAGCTTTGTTCTCAGTGTAAAAGGTAAAAAGAGAGTTGGTAATTATAAATAAGGTAAATTATAAATATATTTTTTGAGATTTGTTTAAAATATTAATTGTTCCATATAAATCTAAAAATGATATCTCTCATCTTAAAATTTGTAATCGTATAACAAATAATCCTTTTTATTATTGTCTATAGTTCCAAAAATTATACGACACCTCTTAAAAATTCTAATCGCATAACAAATAATTCTTTTATTAATCAATCATTAAATCAATTAACATTTTTTACTACTATGTCTATAATATATTTCAATTAAAAAATTTCATAATTTTTTTTATATGAAAATAATTTTTAAAAAAAAATTTCTTAACTCAATTAAATTATAAATTCTGATAATAAAATATTTATAAAATTTAAAATAATAGACGATAATTATATGTTAAGCAAACCTTTTATGTGTGATCTCAGTTTTTCACGGGGTAAAGAATTCTCCAGAATTTGTCTTATTTGCTGTCAAAAGTTGTCCTATTAATCCTATGATAGGCCTATTTTGGCGCTACATGTGCAATTGAGGACTATGTGCCGTTTTGGGAAGGGCCATAAAAAGCCAAGTTTTTTTATCATTTTCTAAAAATGTAAGTGGTCAGAAACGTAATAAATTTGGTTTGAGAAAGGTCAAAAATACAGGTATAAAATTATAAATTAGGTCTTATGACAAAAAAAAAAAAAAATAATTTTTTATGTGGGTAAGTGTATTTTGGTTATTTTAATTTAATTTGACACTATAAATAAATATTAAACTAAAAAATAAAAAGTCAATTTTTTATTAATTTCTCAAATCACTTTTCAAAATACTAAAAAATTTGATAAAAAGTTAAAAGTTAACTTTTTACTAACTTTTCAAAATACCTCTATGATAGGATGAGTTGGAAGTGAGAGCAGAAATTTATTTTTATTTATTTTTCTTTTTTTTATTATTCTTTTATGCCAAAAGACCGTTATTTTTTATTCTTATTTTTTGTATTTTTTTTGCGTTTACTATTTTTTTAATATTTTAAATATTTTTTTAAAATTTTTACACACACCTAATATAAATACACTTAAAAAGTATAATTTTTATAAAAAAATCTTCAAAAAATTTACTAAATACCAAAAATATAAAAAAAAAATACAAAAATTAATATATTTTTCGTATTTTTGTATATTTATTATTTTTTAAAAAATATTTTTTTACAAATATTTTACTTTTTAGACACATAAGTAAGATGCATCTAAAAAAATAAAAAATGCTTAAAATTTTAAAAATATTCACTAAAAATAAAAAAAAATACGAAAAATAAAAAAGTCAATTTTCAAAAAACTTAATTTAGAAAACTCAAACCAAACAAGCTGACTAGTTTTTGAATTGTAATTTGATAGTTAAAAACTTAAAATTTGTTTATTTATGTATTTTTAAAACTTAATTCAAATTTTTTTTCAAAATTTATAATTAAATAAAATTTTAATTTTCAAAACTTTTTCAAAAATTTATCTTTAAAAATTGATTTGAAAACTTTTTTTTGTACGATTTACTGTTATGTTAAAAATAATAATAATAATAATAATTTTTTATTTATTTATTTTGTTCATTCAAATTATTTTGGATAAATTACACTTATCTCTCCTGAGGTTTATCATAATTGCAGATACATTCCTTGTAATTTCAACAATTACTCTGACCTTCTTGACTTTCAAAATAATATCAAGATTCCCCCTTCTCATTAAAATGTACCAAACGATATTAAGTTACCTATTGAAATTACCATAGTACCTTTTAATCACATTGTGAAAAAGACAAAAATAATCTTAACCTTTACATCCTTTTACATTTCTTTTTTAATTAGTTTTTCTTCTACACGGTGAAGGCATAATTTCATTAGTTTTGATTGACCATTAATTAAAAGGTAAATTACACTTACCTCCCCTGAGTTTATCATAATTGTAGATACTTTTTCTTGTAGTTTCAATAATTATACCGGCCTCCCTTATTTTACAAAATAATACCATATTTCGTCCTTCTATTAGAAAGACGTTGCAAAAGTAATCAAATATAGTGGCATCATAAAAAATAAACACCTAAATGGCCCAAAATACCCTTCACCTCCTTTATAAAATAACTCCTCCTATAATCATTTTCTTCCAAATTTCCAATAAACTTTATTTCTTTCCCTCCAAACTCTCTCTGCCCACTTTGCCTTTGTAGTTGATGACTAAATCAAAGCAAGGAAATGAAACCATGGTTGTAACAATAATAAAAATAACATGTAATTTCATGCATATTTGTTGTAATATTACATCACATCAAGTAAAACACTAAATGAATGAATAATTCAACAAATTCTAGTAAAAAATCACCATGATTACTAAGGGGTTGTTTGGGATTGATTTTTTACGTAATTGTTTGTGTTTATTTTTTTTATGTCTTTAGTAAAAAAAAAAATTGAAAAAATTAAATTCTTTTAGACTTTTAGAACTTACTTGATTAGATAAATCTGAAAAGTAAAAAAAAAAATTAAAATTAAAAGTCCATTAAAGACAAAAAAAAAAGGTAAAAAAATAGTTTTTTTTTTGTCCTTAATGAACTTTTTAATTTTATTATTTTATTATTTTTTAGATTCGTCTCACTAAATGGATTGAAAATTTTAAAAAAAAAAATTGACACAAATTAAAAAAAATACTAAAAATGAAAAAAATGAAAAAAAAATATTTATTTAGTTGACTGTCAAATGATCCATAAATTCATATAAACATACATAACCAGTTTTCAGTAAAAATGATCAAAACAATTCTAGTAAAATTTTTTTATATAGAACCATTTATCATAGAACAATTGTAAAAATTATAAAAATTTTGTAGAATAACTATTGTAAAAATTTTGTATATAGAACAATTATAAAAAGGGAAACATTGCTCATTTCATTACATAGAACCAAAACCCTTATAATGATAAGCACACATTAAGAGAAAACAAATTTGATCACCATCAAATTTATTACTAAATTAAATACAATTCTTTACTAAATTAAGGATATTTTTGTCTTTTCACAATGTTGTTGAAGGGCACTATGGTAACTTTTACTGGAAAGTTAATATCGTTTGGGCGGGAAATTCTATTTCCACTCACCTAATAAACTCAAGACAAATCTTTTCTTAACACACACACACACCTATTAATTTGATTAGGAACTAATTTTCTCAATCCACTCCCTTAAAATTACAATTACATCCTTCACTCATAAATGGAACACACACTTTACTCTCAAATGCACACACTTTGATTGACCTTCATTGACATTTCTAGTTCCACCCACTTTTGTGAAGACTTTGACTTCATTCAAACAGAGAAAAAAAAAAAAAAAAAAAAAGTTTTGAACTTTACTTACCGCCATTGAAGAATTTGAATAGCTCCATTGAATCTCCACTAAAAACTATTGATTCCTTTGTTTAAGGTAAGAGATCTTTCCATTTTCTTATTACATTTATCATTTTCTTATTATATTTACCATTTTCAGATATCTCTGCACTCCATTGGCATATAAAACATTGATTTTTCCATGGTTGGGGACGGGTTGGAGCTCTCGGCATTGGGTGTCTGAAATTGTTTTTGTAATTCAGAATCTAATCACCGAATAATGTGTACAATTTCGACCAATTAAAGCCGAATAAAATACAAAATTTCGAAGATTTTAAGCTGAATGTGAAATTTTTTTTTTGGTTCACTAGTTTCGAATTAATTCTTTAATTTTGGAAATTGATTTCTGAAATATTTTGGTTTATTCGGAACTGAAGTGTCAAATGATGTTTTTTTTTTTTTTTTTTGGTTTATATAAATTTGCACCAAGTTACATAGGCCATAAAGATTGGTTTTACTTTAGGTTCTTTTCTAACAATTTTATTTTATGGGTATGTTTATGTTTATGTTTTTTTTTTTTTTTTTTTTTTTTTTTTTTCCGAAATTCAATGCATATCAATAGAAACAAAAATCTGTACAGTATTAGTATTTTCACATTATATTGTTGGGAAAGTCTACAATGTGCACCTTATAAAAGGGCATATGATATGCACTTATTGTATGGTCCATATCGTGCCACATTGTAAAAAATGACCTGCTAAACCGGTCATGTAACAGGTTACAGAAAGAATCATAACTTTTTTTCAAATATCATAACAATATTACAATGAATCATAACAATGTCATAATAGTCACCAAAATGTCATAACAAAGACACTATAAATCATAACAATATAATGACAACTCATAACAAATATAGTTATTTCTAATCAATTATCATAACATTTGAATCGTAACATTTTTTATTATGATTCACCATGACAAATCATAACTTTTGGTAGTAAAATCATAACTTTTACTAAAATGAATCATAACCACAACTTTTTTCTCTACAATCATAATAAGATTAACAAATGTCATAACTTTTATTAATAAATCATAACCACAATAAACTACAAGAATTTTCACTTTTGGCGACTAAATTTTTAGTCGCCATAGGGTTTTAGCAACTAAATTATTTGGTCGCAATAGTCGTCGTCAAAGAATTGTCGGTAAAAGTAATTAGCGACTAAAATTATTTCAATCTTCCATTTGAATTCACCTACACACTAAATGTAAACAGGATTTCGCATTCAAGAATCAATCATGCATGCTTTCTTCGGATGCTTTTGCAAAAGTTAAAAAGAATTCTGGTTTAATGATCATACACTAGGTTGTCTTTTTTCTTTGGTAAGCAAAAAATTGGCTGATTCAAGCAAAAAATGTTTTCAAATCTAATGAGACAAACTAAACACAATCGGATCTAATGAGCCCTTTTTAAATGCAGTTTAAAAAGGGCAAACTATGACAGTGGTGTAGGATGGTGTAAGGGAAGAGAGAGTAAACACTCATAATGTTATTAATGAAACTGTGAATAATTTTATACAAAGCCTATGGACCAAGAAGCCTTTGGTCTGCACAATAGATTCAAGGGATTCATTGGAAGGGAAAATTGCATTTAAATAAGAACAAATCAAAGTAATTGCATTTTCATGGAGATGGAACTCGCAGCAAGTGAGAACTGTGTCCCATGCCACAATTTTCGTTTGCACCAGACACAGACTTGCTTGCACCTCCATTTAAATGCAATTTTCCCTTATTGGAGTCCCTATTGTAGGAGAAGATTGTACTGCCTTAAAAATTGCTTTAATTGATTCTCTTATTGGGCAAGTTGTTTGTTCTGGCCCTGTCTCGTGAAGTGGAAATAATAGTTCTTGAAGGAGATTCTTTCACTTTTACAAAGACACTAAATATTGTTCCTAGAATATGAAGAAACAATGATGTGTGTGTTCGTTTCTCCTCATAAAGAAGCTTACTGTTTTAAACAACCCTTGCATTCTAGCAAAATGGGGATCTCATGTTCTTTAAAGCATTGAAAAGTCGATTGTTCTTCTTTGTTGCTTAAGATAATAATTTTCTTATGGTATGTGAATTTCTTATGCGATTTTGATTTGTAGGGTATTGATGATATCAATAATAGATATGAACAACCTTTGAGTTTATAAGCCAAGTCACTGACCCCTATTACGTGATACAAACACCATGATTCGGGCCTTCTACGAGAATGAGCTTTTGCGGTTTTTGATAATCATCGTTCCTTCAATGTAACAACACAACCTTGCAATCACAGGGTGATCCACACAATCTTGTCAATGACATTCAATTTGCACGTTACGTGGTCATTACCAAACATAAAGCTCGAGAAGAAACTTTTCTAAAAATAGTGCTAGCGAAGATGGAGAATGTTGTTCACATAATGAGGTGGTTCTCGGTGAGGAGGAATGTCACCAAGAAAAACCCTTTTGAAGAAATTAATGAACTCTCAATTGCCCCTTCTCGAGCTATTAATCCATCAATTTGTGCTATTGAAGGCTGAATAGCTCCAATGATCATTTGGAATCACAGGCCAACCTACAGTCTTTGTCAATGACATTCTGTTGGCTCGTTCTGCATTTGTTGCCAAAAACAAAGCTCGAGACCGTACTTATCAAAAAGAGAAGGCTCAGAGAAGATGGAGGGTTTTATTCACGTAATGAGATGGTTCTCGATGAAGAGGAATGTGGTGGAAAAACCCGTGTTAGAGAAATTCCAAAAACTTTAGTGCCTCTTATATCATGCGATGTTCCAATGATGATGGTTTTGAATCTTGGCGATATGGAACATAGATACAAACAAAGCTTGGACTTTACCTAGTAACGTCACCAAATCCATGACTGGGGCCTTCTGCGAGGACAATCATCGAGGTTTTTGGATACCCATCGTGCGATCCAATCGCAAGTCGATTTGGATCCATCGCCAATGTAGACAAGGTTGCCGATCTTTGTCCATTGGCTCATTCTTCAAGCTGTTGGCATGAGTAAATGTAAAACTCACGAAGGTGCGTACTAAAAAGAAGTACATTTCGAGAAAAAGATGGCGAATGCTATTCAGTGTAGTTAGATGGTTCTCCGTGATGAGGAATGTGGCCAGGAAAACCTCCATCGAAGATATCCCATTTTAATTGAGTACCTCGTCTCAAGATATCATGTCATTCATCTCTTCCATGGGGAATATGAATAGCTTCCATATTGATGGTTTGCAAAGCACTGGCGACATAAGCAACCCAAATCATGGATATGAACAATCTCGCCAGCAATGTCACCAACTCCCCAATCTGCGACACGGAATCACGGGACTCGGGGATTCTGTCGGGATGAACATCTGAGTTTTCAATACCCATTGTTCACTCCGATCTCGTAACCCAAATCTGGAATCAAAGGCCACCCTACACGACATTGTCAATGACATTTTATTGGCTCGTTCAACATGGTACGCCATGAATAAAGCTCGGAAAAGGTACTTATCGAAAAGATCTGAAGCTCGGAGAAGATAGAAAATCTTATTCGGTGTTGTGAGGTGGTTCTCGGTGAGAAGGAATGTGGCCAAGAAAGGCCATGCCCTAGATGTCTTGAGGTCGCGATAATGGGCAACTTGAATCGGCATTGTTTGCACTTGGGTGAGGTAAGTTGGACTGTCCTAATTAGATGTCGGGGTAGTTTGGTAATTATGTCTTGTCACTCTTTGTCTTTGGATGGAGAACAATAGCTAGGAAAATCTGACAAATGCAGGAGTCAGAAAATGGGACCAGATTTTTGCCCAGCATTTCGTTGTGTGGTGGAGATTGATTTGGTGTATTGTGGGGTTCATATGTAGAATGAATCTAGACCACATATTGATATTTGAGGATAAAAATTCTGGGTATGTAGAATTACTAATCAAAATAAATTGTAAACTTGATTGGTGTCACTTTGGTTGGTTGTTTAAGTCTCTTAGTTGTCTTGCTAGGTGCTATGGATCATATCACACCTTCATCTGACTGGAGGGGGGACTGCATAAAGCTTATTGGCTATCTGTTTGATTGTCATTGGGACACAGTTCACAGTTGCTGCAGAACTGTTGTATGCTTGGACATACCTCAGTCTATTTTGTTTGAAATACATATGCAATGAGTTTATCAGTCCATTGTGCTACCTATTTTTCTTTCCTTGAAACTAATTTAAATAAATACACATTAGAATTATGAAGAATGTCTTATATTTGGTTTTGGAAACTGTGGCAGGAGTAGCATTTGAATGTGAGTACCAACTACAAGAAATCCTTGGGTCAAATTTAAGTCACACCCATAACAAATTAAATATAATATGAGGCTACTTATCACGATCATTCAATTAGGGTGCTCCATTTGTTGATTAAGATATAATCAGATAATCATGATAGATGATCCATAATTATGATCCCATTGATTAATAATTATATCAAGCTGTCCAGAATTTCTGTTGTATTCAACTTACCGAAGTTTGGGAAGAGCGAAGTCTGAAACATCGATGTGAGGAATAGTCCAAATTTTCACAGGACATTTCGGTTGATTGAAAACTAGGGGTCTGAAAAATCATCGACGTCTATAGCGAGAATCTTGATTGGATGAACTCCTTTGGAGCGAAACCAAAGATCAAGATTGCACATTGGATGTTGCGTTGAAGAAATCATTACGCTAGTTGAATGTTGAGGTGAAGGCACAATGCTGTTCGAGGTCGAGAGCTTGTCACATGAAGTTAACTGCATCAAATCATTGTTCCTGTCAAATGACATTGTGTTGGAGCCTCCACTTTTCCAACTCCTGTAACTATTACTTCTGTAATAGCGGGTAAATATCGAACAATGAGAAACCTAAGTGTTCTAATCTGGAAAGATTACTTAGGAACTTTGGTTTAAAATTTGGCCGGTGGACTTTTTGTTTCAGTACTACAAACCATAATCTTGATTTTATTTATTTATTTATTTTTCTTTAAATTTCCTACCCTAAATGAAACAAGAAAACTAAAAAGGCATAACATTAGAGTCTGAATGACATACTTCTTTGTCTCGAGACTGAGAAAGCAGAGGATTTAAAAGTAGAAAAACCAAATATTACATTCCGTCAGTTGTCACAAGCCCTCTTTTTCATGGGGAAGCTGTCCATGAGAGTCACACGGAAAGCTCTTTTTCGAGTAAGTTTAAGGCGTATTCGGCTCTAACTCTCTACCTACGGGTCCGAATTATGTTCCGTCAGTTGTCACATGTCTTATTTGTCATAAGGAAGCTGTTCGTGAAATTCACCCTGTGGTTCGGGGGCTGTTTTGAATTTTCGCCCCTGAAATCCCATTTTTCAACTAAGTTTAGGGCGTATTCGGCTCTAACACCCAACCTACGGGTCCGGATTACATTCCGTCAGTTGTCACAAGCCCTCTTTTTCATGGGAAAGCTGTCTGTGAGAGTCACACGGTTGTTCGGGGGCTGTTATGAATTTCGCCCTCGGAAAGCTCTTTTTCGAGTAAGTTTAAGGCATATTCGGCTCTAAATCTCTATCTACGAGTCCGAATTATGTTCCGTCAGTTGTCACGTGTCTTATTTGTCATAAGGAAGCTGTTCATGAGATTCACCCTGTGGTTCGGGAGCTGTTTTGATTTTTTGCCCCCAAAACGCCCTTTTCGACTAAGTTTAGGGCGTATTTGACTCTAACTCCGAACCTACGGGTCCAGATTACATTCCGTCAGTTGTTGCAAGTCTTATTTGTGATGGGGAAACTATCCGTGTGAGCCACATGGTGGTTCAGGGACTGTTTTCAATTTTCACCCCCGAAACGCCCTTTTTCGACTAAGTTTAGGGCGTATTCAGCTCTAACACCCAACCTACGGGTCCAAATTACATTCCGTCAGTTGTCACAAGTCCTATTTGTCATGGGAAGCTATCCCTAAGAGTCACACGGTCATGCGGGGGCTGTTTTGAATTTTTGCCCCCGAAACGCTCTTTTTCGAGTAAGTTTAATGCGTATTCCACTCTAACTCCCAACCTACGGCTCCGGATTACATTCCATCAGTTTTCACAAGTCCTATTTGTCATTAGGAAACTATTTGTGTGAGCCACATGATGCTTAGGGTGCTGTTTTGAATTTTCACCCCCAAAACACCCTTTTTCGACTAAGTTTAGGATGTATTTTGCTCTAACACCTAACCTACGGGTCTAGATTACATTCCGTCAGTTGTCACAAGTCCTATTTGTCATTGGGAAACTGTCCGTGTGAGCTAGACGGTGGTTCGGTGGCTGTTTTGAATTTCCCCTCCCCCCCGAAACGCCCTTTTTCAAGTAAGTTTAGAACGTATTCGGCTCTAACTCTCCATCTACGGGTCCGAATTACATTCCGTTAGTTGTCACAAGTCCTATTTATCATGGGAAAGCTATCCATGCGAGTCACATGGTCATTCGGAAGCTGTTTTGAATTTTCTTCCCCGAAAAGCTCTTTTTCGAGTAAGTTTAAGGCGTATTCGGCTTTAACTCTCTACCTACGGGTCCGAATTACGTTCCGTTAGTTATGACAAGTCTTATTTGTCATTGAGAAGCTATCCATGAGAGTCACACGGTGGATCAAAAGCTGCTTTAAATTTTTGCCATTCTCAATTGGTTGGCCATTCGCAATTGGTGTGGTCCAGGTTGACATCAAACAATAACTAAATCTACACGCCATTTGCAAATGAGATCATTGTATCCAAAATGACCCCGCAGAAAAGCTTGAACAGCAGTAGCATCAAGCAGAAAATCAGACAGCACCCCTTCCTCCTAAACACAATCTAACCTGATTTAAATTTGAAATGAAGTCGATTATGGAACAGTACATCTCTTGTGAGTTGCTTTTTACCCCGAAAAACAATCCTTGTTTTGGCAAGTTGACATAACTCCTCCATATCAAAATGAGATGTATTACACATATAGTCATTCCTTTGCTTCCATATGGACCAAAATACTGTGAGTAGAATGTTCTCTAAATTTTGTTATTAAATTTCTTCCATCTATACCCTGCCTGCCATTGTAGAACTCCCTCCACTAAGTTTGGCATTGCCCATTGAACTCACTAGCACTTTAACATTGCAGACCACAAGCATCGTACAGGTTTACAACTCAAGAATAAGTGATTCACATCATCAGCCTAACCATTACATAAGACACAAGTAGTATTAGCATTAGTATTTACAACCCCAATTTTTTAATTGTAATACCTTAGTTTTTACTCTCCATTTCCAAGCAAACCAGCTTAGAAATTGAACTTCTGGATGACTAATGTTGTTCCAGAGCAGCTTAGGAGGTAGCATGATTGGGCATTGAGAATATTCACACCATTTACAAATTGAGTCAACACTGAATTCTCCTGAGGGTTCTGCTCTCCATCTTAATTTATCTTCAACACCTTCTGTAAGATGTGTTGCATCATTCAAAATAGTAATAAGCCTTGTTAATTCCTATTGTTTTGGGTTCAGGCTAGTAAACTTGTAAGAGACTCCATTTTATCTTAAGACACGAACAACAATGTAGGGAACACATCTGTAAGCCTTTGATTTACAATCCAAATATCCAACCAAAAGAGGCATGTCCTGTCATTTCCACGTACTATTTCTGTATTTGTCACAAAAAAATTATGAAGATTTGGGTTGATCTCAGTAATTGGCACAACATTGAGCCAAATTATGGAGAATTTAGACTTCCCACCGAAAAATCATAAAAGCTTTGATTAATCACATCCTTTGGTCCACTGAAACACAACTTTCATCATCAACTAAGACAACTATAATAGCATTGTTACCGCTACTAGTGTCATGTTATCTTCATGTCGAAATGATGACGTCACCTATGAATCAGTTTGACACATTTATGACTCTAGCACGTACTGGTATTAGCCCTTGCCTATTATCTCATAGACGGTCACAACCTTTTTACCGTTACTCCGTTTTAAAAATAATAAATTGTATTTTCATTCGTAGATATATATTGTTTCTCACTGTACCCACCCTAATGACTACATTATTTGTCTTTTCTTTCTTACTTTGGTCCAATTGCTCACTTTTGAGGGAAACTTTGGAATTTTTAAAATTAACTTTCCTACCTTGATCACTTGGAGACCTTTGTTTTCACACTTCAAAATAGATGGTTCATGGTAGGCAGTAAATGGAAGGGTTCTATAATGGAGGTTCAAAAATACGAAAAATGTACGGACTTTTCATTTTTTTTTTGGGTATCTAGTGTATTTTGTAAAGCTGTTCTTCCACAAATATTATACTATTTAAGTGTATTTATGTTAGGTGTGTCTAGAATTTTTGTAAAAAAAACTGCTTAAAATATTAAAAAATTTCATTGCAAACATTAAAATACGAAAAATTTAAAAGTAGAATTTTTTGAAAAATGTTTTCCGAAAACCAAAACCAAAACCAAACACGCTGAATAGTATGGAGAACAAAGTGACAAATTGTAAATGTGTAATTAAGCATTTGAAAAAATACAAATCATGCCCTAATCTGTGAAGAAATTATTTATGTAAGTAATGTCATAATAAATTATAATTATTATTTGAAAATAGGCTAACATAATTTAATATGAAGATTTAATTATTTTATAACAGGTAAAAGAGGAATATCATTTTCCCCATCAAAGTATCACTCAAAAATTAACTTAACCTATGTTATTTTAATAATATTAATTTTTACACATAAATTATTTGATTTTCGATTAATTATGGATTCATTATCAGATCAATCTAATTTTATTTCTGAATAAAATACACAAAACGCATGACAAAATAAAGGGTTTTGTATGGAAAGAAGGCCCAAACAACACGGTCCGGTCCATATTGTGGGCTGAAGTCAATCCACCTCCATTACAATAATCATATATTTTGTTTCCAAAAAAAAAAATTTAAAACTTCCTAAAAACTCAACCAATACCTATTTGGGAACCCAAAAGCCCCCACCCAAACGGAACCCTTCAGATCCTTGTCCCTCACGTTTCTTTTCTCCCATTCTCTCTTTCTCAGCCCCCTATTCTGTGACAGCCGTGTACTCCTTTTGGTGGAAACCACACAGTTGTTGCTGCCATCACCATTACTAGCCAACACCTTCATGATGTAGAGACGTATGGTATGTTTTCTTTGATCGTAAACTCACGTAAGTTGATTTTAGTTCCCTGTTTTAAACTTGTTTTGGTCTGTTTGGATTTTTTTTTGTTCATTCAATTTTTCGGTTGTGCGTATATCCTAATATGTATATAAGTGTTGTTCATGTGTTTAAAACCTAATATGATGTACCTAATATGAAACCTAATATATATGAGTTATATATTTGATGAGTTTTAAAAGCAGAACAAATCTTGCCAAGAGGCCAACCGCAACAAGAGGAGAAAAAAAAACAAAACTGTGTTAAATCAACCAGCAATCCTGGTGTGTACAATCTTTCGATTCATACGTACATATATATATATATATATAAATATACGTGTGTATATGAGAATGAGAAATACAATCTTGCCCTACAATTTTTTTAATTCATAGATGAAATCTTTTTTCTGATTTTGTTGTGATAGTAGATAGATTTTTTTATTTTTTTTTAAATGAAAGAATATGTGATTGTTGACACAGTTTGTCCAACAGAAGAAAATTGGTACTTACAACTTCAACTTTTGTAGTTGTATTGACAATAAAGCTTTTATTAAAACAAATACATATTCATCTAATAGTCAGAAATTGGTTAGAAGTTGGTGTGAGGTTTTGTTAGATTTGTTTTTCCCTTCCCAGTGGTGTGTAGATTTATGGTAATAAAAATTTGAGTGTTCAGGGTGATGGGGAGAATGGTGTTCTGGTGTGGGAGAGAGGAATGGAGCCTTTGGGACATTGAAAGCTAAAAAAAATCTGTGGAGGACTGCTGGTTGCATATGGGCAAAGGAGAAGCAAGTTCTAGAGATTATAGATATAGTAATAGAGTTTGATGTGTCAAATGTTAATAAAGTAGATGCTAGTTAATCTAATCAACAACAATGTTTATTTGTTAGCCTCATTTAATTTTTTTTTATTTTTTATTTTTTATTTTATATTTATAAACAATGTGTAATTGAACAGTTTGTCTTTACTATTTTTCTTTTATTTTGTGTACTTTTCTTGCACTGACTAACTTGATTTAATTTTCTCTCGTACAATTATTTCACGATTTGCTTGTGTAGATAATATATAACAATATACAATGAGCGAAGGAAGTAACAAACCTTGCATACACAAACGATTTACACCGGCATTCTTCTTCTACAAGTATCATTTCTTCACACTACTCAATTTCTTATTTTAATTGCATTTGTTATGTTGGGTTGAAATATTAATCCTTATTATTCATTTGGTTGAACCTGTAGCAAAGATGAAAACAAAAGCAAGCAGGAAACACAAATAAAAGTCACCGACACGGTTTGTACATTGCTTACCACATATTGTTATCATATTTAATGTTATCTGTATCTGTTTTTTTTCTACAAGCATCACTTATGTTCAATTTTGAGGCAATGTAGATGACAAAGGACATAGGACATCAATGGAGAACCCAACGGAAGGAGGAGAAGAATGATTACAAAGAGATGGGAAGGTGTAGTGTTGTTGATAAGCAAGCTAATCTGAAAGGTCCCCTTTCCACAAAACCAAGAAAGGTGAAATATAGGGAGAGCAAAAAACGAATTGTTTTAATATGAACTATTTCACACATTGTAATAACATGTTCGCATTTGCATATACTCACATAAATTGATTCACACACTACTGTTAATTTATTGAAGTTGTGTATCTTAAATTATTCTAACACCCACTACATTCTTTTTCAGTGGCATTTCCAAACGCGAATTTCCTTGAGATCAATTGTTAACATAATCAAAAGATTGAGCTTGGAACAACAAGATGCAATTAGTAATAGTGGTTTAGGGGGCCTATTGAATCTCAGATGTACAAAGCTTGATCATGACCTTTGCGAATGGTTGATTCAGAAATTTGATCCCAATACTTGTTCGTTGAATGTTCATGGGCGACAACTCCTCATTACAGAACTAGACGTTCACAAGTTATTGGGCATTCCTGCCAAAGGAAAAACCATAGAATTGAATAAATCTTCAAAAGAATTTCCCAAACTATTTGAAGAACTTGGAGTTGTCCAAGGTGCTATCAAATTAAATGCTTTGAGAGATTATTTAACCAAAACCGATGGAAGTGGAGAGGAATTTAAGAGGATATTCGCTCTATACATATTAGGTGCATTCTTATGCCCAACCACAAAGGATGTTGTTAAGCAATCCTTCATTCACCTCGTTCAGAATGTGGATGGCATGAAGGATTATAATTGGTCAAAGTTCACTCTTCAATTCCTTGTTCATGGTTTACGCAAGTATAGTTCAAAAGTCAATCGACCAAATGGATGCTTATTTCTTATAATGGTATACTTGCAACCAATTAATAATTGTTTTGTTATAAATATTTGATTTTAATGCCTATTTCATTACATAGTACGTGTTACATTCATACATTTTTGTGATGTAGTTGTTTTACTTTGATCGTGTTGCTCCGAGTGGTTGTCATGTTGCTCGTGCTCGCTCGGTCCCTTGCTTGGCTGATTGGGGCGATGCAGAAATAAAAGAGACATTGAAACTATTCGAATATTCAGGAGGTTACCAGAATGAGAAGGTTATCCTTTGTTTCTATTCTTTTAGGTTTGGTTTTGTTTGTTCTTATTCATGTTGAAATGGAAAACTAAATTCTCTATTAACATGTCTTTAAATAGGTTGCTGTTAATTTTGTTGTTAAAGAGCAAATGCCACCATCAGTACAAAGCGAGGGAATGAAAAATATTGATGATAGTCGGATTTCAAAAATTGAGACGACTGTTTGTGACATTAAAAGTATTTTGGAAGAACTAGTTGTCATTGTTAAAAGTGGAATGGCTAATTCTTCCATTCCCAAGGTCATGGAAAGATTGGAGACACCACAAATGCCAAAGCAACGAGAAGTGGATCACAACCAATGTAATAAATTAGCTGACATAGTTGCACATGGAGTTGTAGAATCTACGGTTGTACCTATAGTTCAACATGTGACCAATGTGCTCCGCCAAAACATGATGTTGTGGTAGAATCTACGGTTCTACCAACAGTGGAACATGTCACCCCTGTACTCTTTGCGAGAACTCATTTATGGAAGCATCAAAAACACGGATGAAAAAAGAATTCTGCTCACACCATCAATCTTGAAATTGGATTCCCATCTTCATGATCAAACCACCCAGGTTCAAAAACAAGTAACAAATTCACCATTATTTTATTCCATTGATGGTTCTTCTCATACAAATGGTGCTCCCATTACACATCAGATACAAGGGAGGAATAATAAGCAAAACAAAATGACAGTGGGATTGAAGAATAAGCGAAGGAGAAAAATAGAAAAACTCCAACTTGTTGATGAATCTAGTTCATCAACTGGTCCATATGGCAGTCGGTGCACTCGACGTTCAGATGAGGGGGTGGAAAGTCAATATGTGCGGTCACCTTATATAGCCATCGCTAGTAACAAGAGAAAAGCCATTCCAAAAAAGCCAACCCAAACAATGCTTGACTTAAATGCAGCAGATTCGTCGCTCGATACAAAGGATGATAAGTTTGATCAAGTAAGTCATGTAGATTATATATGTATTATACAATTTTATTCATTTGTGATACTCTATTTTATGATTTTCGGTTTTTTATTTGTGGTTGCAATTTGTGGTAGACTTTGAACTTACTTGGAAAACTACTTGGCGCCAATTTTGATGCTATTGAGGTTATTACTCATTCTGTTATTGTTTTTGATCTCCAATCCCCTTTAACACACTGTACGAAGTTTGACAATTTGTTATTTATGTATTGGGTTATATTTACAAGTCATCCACTGCACGAATCGTAAGGCCGTGTCCTTTATCTGCCGAGGAAAAAATTCTGAAGGAATATTGTTTCGATAAGGATTTGGAAGACAGGTAATTTTATTGAGTTTATATGTTCCTCTATCAATTAACAGTAAGTTTAACCCTTCAATTTTCACATGATTCAGTGAGGATATTGTGGTGATGGAGCTGTTTTACACGCCGATTGAACTTGCCACCCGCTTAGATTTGTGCTCATTACAACCCAAAACTTGGATTCGTGGTTCCGTAAGTGTTCATTACATACATCAATATTGCTATGTGATGTCATTTTCAATGATATAGGTCTGAAATTATTATTTGTTGCATGTATTGTAGATTATCAATTTAGTTGTAGCAAAATTGACAAATGCCCAAAGAAGGCTTTTTCCGGATAAGTGTCATAGTACATGGTACTTTCCCACATATGTATCGGTGAGTAGTATAGTGTGTCATGTTTATGTTTCGGTGTTGATGTACACTTACTAAAGCATACTTGTACATTATTGAATGTAGCAACATATTTTGATTGGGACGGACCATGCAAAGCTATGCGAATATTTAATATTTTGGGGAGTCTCGATACCTTTGAAAGCTTCATGCCTGTGAAGAAGTAATGGGTCAAGCACTCTTACATTTTGCCCGACTATTCTAAATATCATCTCTATTGTACTGCTATTATTAAATTTTTAATATCTGTTTTATGGCATTATTATTATTTATTTAATTTTTATTTTCTAAATTGGTTGGGCAACATTGCACTAAGTTTTGTTATTATTGTTGCTTAGATATATATTCCGGTGAATGACAATGGAGAACATTGGTTTTGTGTCAAGATAGATATGGCACATCGCATGGCCTATCTATTTGACTCGCGTCCTAGTCGCACAAATGATGAAAGTCGAGAATTAATGGCAACGAAACTGGTAGGCCATTTTATATATATATATATATATATTTTTGTCTTTGGTAAAATAAACATCATAATCTATATTACTACGCTCATGCATAGGTTCAAACAATGCATTTGTTATTGCAACACTATTTTGGAGACCAATATGTTGCAAATGTCAAGGAATTTGAATTAGAGAGATTGAAAGACCCTTGTCTCCAACATAAGACTGATAGGTATACTAAAAAAATTATTCCTTCACTCTCTAATTTTGGCTCTCCTATTAATATTACACACAAGGTTGACCTTCACATGCATCTTTTCATGAAGTTATGACTGTGGTATCTTCGTCATAAAGTATATGCAAGGTGTTGTCATGCTGACCGGCGTACACAAGGTGACTATTTCATGTTTAACCACATAATTACACTACTACAATTACATTGTCATATTATGGTATTGTTGATGGTATATTGTCTATTCTATTTCCTCAGTTTGATAAGATGGAAAGGTTTAGGCTGCTAGTCGACCTAGTGAAAGATTTGTCGAACAGTAAGTATATTGAAGTTATGGATCGGTTGGACACATACAAAGAGAGGTACGTGCCGAAACCATGAACAACTTATGCCCTTCATAAGCTCAGCTCATTACTTATGTAATTTCCTTTTGAACAGGTACGTTAGGCTCCGGAAGGCCAAAGGGAAAAAGAAAGATTTATAACAAACATCATTTTTGCCACTAAGTTTTTTTTACAATTATGAGCATATTTTATGATTGAAGAAGCTTGGACGAATGTAACTAACTTGGTTTGGCAATTTTTTGTGGATGCTTGAATAAGTATATTTGTTTTGGATTTTTTTTACCAATTTTTATGGAATATCTACTTAGTGCTAAAGATTGGTGTGATGAAACTACATCTGATATGTAATTGTGAAGCAATACTCTTACTTGTTACAATTACAATCACGCAAAAATTCATAGGAAAGCTTTGATTGTTTACAATTTGTTTTACAAGTGAAGAAGGAAAAATTCATCTTGATTGTTTTACAATTTGTTTTAAAATTCGTATTTTATTTTATTTTATTTTTTTAACTTTTTAAATCAAATTAATGTAGATCGAATAAATAGAGTAATCCATTTATTAAATAGATCAAATATGCAAAAATCCAATTCAATCCGGTAATCCAATCCAATTATTCTCAATTTGAATAAAGAAAACACAAAATGAAAAAAAAAAAAACAAACAAACAAACAAATTATATAAAATTATAGCTCAATGAATAAATAAATGGATCGGATTATCAAATCGGATATCTGAAATTATTAGATTCGGATCTATAATCAGATATGGGCTAAACGGATTCGGATTGGATTTGAATTTGTCTTGATCGAATTGTATTTGAATTTTGACAAATCCGATCCATTTACAGGCCTGGTTAGAACACCTGACAAAATGGACCTAGACGAGAGATCTGCACACAACACAATTTGCTAGTGTTCCCTCAAGAAAGGCTCGACCCATAACCTGACCGAACACAAAATGACAGTTGGTGACCCCAGATTAATGACCATGACTGTCGATCCAATCATTGCCCCAACGACTCAAACCCATGTCCCCTTAGGGCACCAAACACATGGAATAAGCTCCCACCCTAGGGTGCCAGAGCATCAACTAAACCAGTGCAACATTGTATCATATCCATCCAGAAGAGCATCCAGCTACAATAGTAACATCAACATGATAGCATAAACAAAAATATGTCAATGACCAAACTATTAACATTACTCCCAAACATGAGTTGGTGCAAAACAAAAAACAAATTTCAGACTATTACGGTTCTTCCATAATGTCATCAAACATAACCACTAGAATAAACAAATAAAAAAAGAACCACCACAATAAGATATAATCACATTTCCGGATCAAAGCGATGTTAGAAGTATATCTGTATGGGAAGAAATGGAAAAACATTTACAATTTAGACCAAGAAAAAGAATCTCCACTGGGCTCCTATATTCAGTACTTGGCTCCTATATTCAGTACTTGGCTATTGAACTCCAAATCCTATACAATCAAAATGTGACACAAATCAATTGTTAAAAAAATCGGATCATGTCAATTCTTCCCACAAATCGCATGATCTCTTTGTGAAATGAAGCCTGCTCTTTTCTAGCAACTGCCAAAGATCTATCGTTAGAAAAAGCTTCTTCGACTGTGTAGCTGCTGCTGCTGCTAATAATAATGAATCTATTGAAATATGAGCACTGAATTACACTATAAAGAATACCCTAATTAGACCATGAACAGGTACTTCAAGTCCTCTACTGTAAACCGAGTCTGACGACTACCTGTCTCGTCCTCGCCAAATGCAGATGCAACCGTCACTCTCTTTTTTTGCTGCAAAACAGAAAGTGAGTACTTAGCATCAGCATTGAAAGGAGATATAGAATATAGATACTAAGTTTGGACCATAAGCCAAATATACGTGATTGATTTAACATAAGAAAAGCTTTTCTCAGGAATATGGAAAAATATATGAAGTAGCAATGTCCTATTCAGATTTCAATAATTCGGTTACCTGTCAGATAATAATAACCCTCTACACACTTGAATCTGTAAACAATGCCATCACTAACTATAAAATATTATTTACAACAGGTGTGAGAGGATCTTCATCCACAATTATTATATGGGTAAATTACATTGAATCTCACAAGTTTGGCATAAATACACCAACCTCCCTTTTAGATTCAGTGCCAATAATAATGTGACAGCAGATGGTGAACATTTCAACACTTTAAAAAATCTTACGAATTTTACATTGACAATGGAAAAAAAACAGGCCACAAGATTGGAGCAAAAAAAATAATACCTGAAGAGCTAAAACGCGATCTTCAACTGTATCTTTTAATGTCAACCGCAAAACTGTAACCGGACGGGTCTGTCCAATCCGATGGGCTCTATCTATTGCTTGATCTTGAGTTGTTGGGTTCCACCAGAGGTCCAGAAGAAGAACACAACAAGCTGCAACCATGTTCAGTCCTTAGAATTTTTACATTCCAATCATTTTCCCTCTCCTCATTTCCCCTTTAATCTACACCTTCGTCAGCGACTCCAGCGCCAATTCCCTCACAAGCCCACACCATCCCCTGCCAAGACCACCCTCCATGCCCCCATCTCTAACAACTAGTTTCGCCTACCCACCGGGGCCATCCGACCGCTGAGATAGAGTCAAGGAAGTTAAACAAGATTTTATCAATTGTCCACAGAAATTATCACAATAAGGAATAATATGGCATACCACCACCAATTGCAAAGGACATATACCAAAACAAAAAGGTGGCAAAGAGCAACAGGTTATACAATTACATAAAACTTCTATGAATATCCTTTTGCCTTCTTTCACAGGTGTGGGGCCACAAATAACAAAAACAAAAAGTAAAGCCCGGGCCTTGAGTTTCACACTAGTTTGCTTAGGAAAATGACAAATTGCCTGAGACACAGGCAGGCAGGAAAGAAAATAAAGACTGATTGGATAAAAACATTTCACAAAAACAGACCAATCATAAGTGCCCAGTTTCAAAGCACAGGACGAGAAAATTGATAGCAATTGTATATTTTAATGCCAATATTTTAAGCATAAGAGACCAATCATAAGTGCCAAGAAACCAAAAAACGAACCATCACACATGGGAATATCCAACATTTGTCATGATTCATTAGTCCGCTCAACATTTGTCATGTCTGGACATGGGAACATCGATACCATACCATTCCACTGTAAGCATAGTTATGTGTCACCTAACAGCAATGTCCACCATTTCTTACCAAGCAAACAGATAATTAAAAAAATCAACGCCATATAGTTTGGGTGCAATGGCAAAAGAAATGGCATGATCAAGTCCTATTTTGTCAGCAATCAAACAAATTTGGAATTTTTTCACCTTCATTTTTAAAATTAATCTCCAAACTAAGAAATTTATTAAGAATGCCTAAGATTAAAACAACTAAGACATTAACAAAACGTAACTACTAGCCACTAATGTCTCCTTGTAAAAACAATGTTTCGATCACTATAAGCCTCATAATGAAAGTCAACTACACTGGATCATTTGCATAATTTGGCAATTCATCGATATCATCCTGTAGACACCCCATTTTTGACCGACCTTAAGACTCAGACGTCACCGATTGAGCGCTCGGTGATGTTGCATACTGTGCTCGTTCAGAAGTCTCAGAGTCGCGGCCGTGCGCCCTGCCTCCGGACTACCGAACTCTCTTCTGTGCCTTGTCTCGGTTTGCGAACCAGGCTCGATTTTTCTCTGTTTTCTTTCCTGAGGGGAGGGAGTGGTCCCGTAGACTATCTCTCAGTGGCCGTGGGCTACTTTTCGTGGCCGTAGGCCATTTTTCCCATTTCGGAGTCCGGTTCCCGGTTTTCGGAGCCGTTAGGCCGTGTGCCTCGGTTCGGGACCGCCCAACCATCTCCGATTTCTCCGGTTTTTGGCATGCATCTCATTTACTCCCATTTAAGGGACACTGGGGGCTCAGAAAACCCACTTGACGAACACCACTTAGGTGCGGCGGCCCATTCGGGATCCCGAACCACGGGTTTGGCCCCGAGCATTCATTTTGCATCGATGTCTGTTCATTTTGGCAGACACCTCTGTTGGTCCTTCCGAGGGACCTTGGGGTCTTTGAGACCCACTTGTGACCGAACACCACTTAGGTGCCCGGCCCATTTTCGGGATCCCGAACCACGCGGTTTTGGCCCCGAGCATTCATTTTGCATCGATGTCTGTTCATTTTTGGCAGACACCTCTGTTTGGTCCTTCCGAGGGACACTGGGGTCTTTGATACCCACTTCGTGGCCGAACGCCACTTTCGGTGCTCATAGCCCATTTTTCGGGACCCCGAACTTCGCGGTTTAGGCCCCGAGCTTTCATTTTGGATCGATGTCTGTTTAGTTTTGGCAGACACCTCTGTTTGGTCCTTCCAAGGGACACTGGGGTCTCTGAGACCCACGACGAACACCACTTAGGTGCCGGCCCATTTTCGAGATCGAACCGCGGTTTTGGCCCCGAGCATTCATTTTGCATCGATGTCTGTTCATTTTTGGCGAAACCTCTGTTTGGTCCTTCCGAGGACCTGGGTCTCTGATACCCGCCGTGGCGAAACGCCACTTCGGTGCTCATAGCCCATTTTGGGACTCGAACAGCGGTTTTGGCCCCGAGCTTTCATTTGCATCGGTTTTGTTCATTCTTTGAAGGTACCTCTATTTTGTCTGCGAGGAACACTTGGCGTCTCAAGACCCACTTGCGACGAACACCACTTAGGTGCCGTGACCCATTCGGGACCCGTCGCGGTTTTGGTCCCCGAGCTTCGTTTTGCATCGGTTTTTGTTCAATTTTGGCAGGTACCTCTGTTTCATCATTCCAAGGAACACTGCGGTCTCAGATGCCCACTTCGTGGCCGAACAAAATCTTTTGTTTTTGCCCTCAAAATATCTAGATATTTGGGGAAAGATATTTTCACCCTTTTGGCCATAAAAACCAGCAACTTCCAGCTGGGGGGAGGGTTAGAGAAACCCTTTGGGAGCTCCATACACACGGCTCCTCTCCCTCTCCACTTCCAAGCTTCAAACATCCAAGTTTGCTCCCATTTTCTTCATCATCTTCAAGCTCTATCATCACCACTCCATTTCCAGCAGCAAGGGAGGGATTCCAGAAGCTTGAAGTCATCAAAGTTGGTCCAAGAAGTAGTCAAAGTATTGGTCTTCAAGGGTAAGTTCACTTTCCCTCTTTTCTAGCTCATTCTTGCACCAATTTCTTAGCCCACTTGCTCACTGTTTTGAGCTCCGGCCCTAACTGAAAGGGGCCTTATTTTGAGCTATTCTACATGTTTGATTAAGGGCTCAACCCCATTTGAGAGCCCCATTTGGTACTTGTTTCAATATCATCTTATATGTCAATATTTTGCATTGAATATTTGGCCTATGTGTGATCTGTGTTCGAGCCTGCAATAAACTGATTTTGGGCCTATTTTGAGCCCCTCTTCAACATTGAAGAAGGGCTCAACCATGTTTAGTGACTCTATCATGCATCTCCTTTGTAAATCCTCCAAATTACCGTAAACTTGCATGCTTTTTTTAGCTTATGTGCATTTATTTTTTGAGCATGCTATAAACTTATTTTGAGCCTATTTTGTGTCCCTCTACAACATTGTAGAAGGGACCAATCTTGTTTGGTGTCTCCATGAATGGCCTCTCTTTGTATCTCTCTTTGGTCATGTTTTGCATGATTTGTTAGACTTATTTGGCTCCGGGTTTCAGCCTTCATCAGGCTTAGAAAGAGCCTTATTTTTATCTCCTTGTCTTTCTTTGTTAAGGGCCTTAATCCATTTGGTGTATATTTTTGGTACTTCCTTTGAAATCCTTTCATTTTACCGTAAATTTGCATGCTTTGTTAGACTTGTTTAGATACTGATTTGAGCCTCCATCAGGCTTAGAGAGTGTCTTTTTTGGTCTATTCTACACTTTTGTCAAGGGTCTTAAGTGGTTTGGTGCATGCATTTGGTACCTCTCTTTATAACCCTCTTTTGGCCCTTATTTTGCATGCTATGTTTAGCATATATACATACTGATTTAGAGGTTGTCATCTCTTGAATTTGTGCATATTTTTGTTCCATCTTCAATGTTGTAGAACTGATTTTTTGGGTTTGAGCATTGTACATACCACTTGCTTTGTAATTCCCCTCTTTTACCGTATTTTTGCAAGCTTTTGTTTCCATACTTGTGAGCATTATTTGGCCTTGCTTTGTGCTGATAAAATGCTAGTTTAGGGGCTGCCTTGCCACTGTGTTGCATTCCATGTCCATATTCTGTATGTTTAATAGGGCTGTAGGCCATTTAGTGCATTTCCTCGCATTTTGGGCATCGGTTGCAATTTTATCATAATTTGGGGGCTGTTTTTGCATTATTTTAGTTGCTGAATTTTGCATTTTCCTTATGCCATTCGTCACATCTCATTCGCATGTCATTTTGGTGCTTTAGAGCTTCGCCTCGGTTCGCGTGCCCGTGTGTCTTTGTTCAGACCTCGTTCATCCGCCGGCAGCTTATGTGAGTGGGGCTGAGGCCCTCTCATGTTAGCGTAAGCCCAATTCGCCATCCGTATGCCATTTCATGCCTTCGGGCCATGTCTCGGTTTGCGTGCCCGTGGGCACGCACTTCGAGGCACTCCGTTTTCATTCATTGGCAGCCTATGTGAGTGCGGCTGAGGCCCTCTCATGTTGGCATAAGCCCATCATTGCATTCCGTATGTCATTTCATATATTCCTCGGTTTGCGTGTCCGTGTGCACGCACTTCGAGGCACCTCCGTTTCATCCGATGGCAGCCTACGTGAGTGCGGCTGAGGCTCTCTCATGTTGGCGTAAGCCCATCACTGCATTCCATATGCCATTTTATGCATTCCTCGGTTTGCGTGCCTGTGGGCGCGCATTTCGAGGCACTTCGATTGTATCCGATTTTCTCATTTTATCATCGCCTCGGTTTGCGTGCCTGTGGGTGCGCATTTCGGGGCACTTCGGTTGTATCCGATTTTCTCATTTTATCATCGCCTCGGTTTGCGTGCCTGTGGGCGCGCATTTTCTCATTTATCATCGCCTCGGTTTGCGTGCTGTGGGCATGCATTTGATCCGATTTTCTCATTTTATCATCGCCTCGGTTTTGCGTGCACGTGGCGCGCATTTCGAGCTGCCGATGTATCCGATTTTCTCATTTTATCATCGCCTCGGTTTGCGTGCTGTGTGCACGCATTTGGCACTGCCGATTTATCCGATTTGCATTTCACATCATCGCCTCGGTTTGCGTGCTGTGTGTGCATGCTTTTGGCGCTTCGGTTTATCCGATTTGCATTTCACATCATCGCCTCGGTTTGCGTGCCCGTGTGTATGCATTTCGAGGCACTCTGTTTTATCCGCTTTGCATTTCATGACATCGCCTCGGTTTGCGTGCCCGCGCGCACGCTTTTCGAGGCGTTTCATTTTCATCTCATTTTCATAGCATTGTGCATACTAGGTTGTATCTTAGATTGCATTCATGCATTATCTCGGTTTGCGTGCCCGTGTGCACGCATTTCGAGGTTACTTATTTTCATGGCATTGTGCATGCTATATCACATGTTAGCTGCATTTCATGCATACCATGCATATTGCATCGTGTTCGGGATAGGAGTTAGCAGCACGCGAAGCAGGTACATTCCGTACTCGGTGACGGAGTGTGTCTCAATTCCCAAGTCACAAACACTCGGATTACCCATGATGGAGTTAGGTCTTGTTGTAGCACTCATCTGCATTCATCCCTTATTGAGTTGTGCAATCCGATTCCTCGGCCATCATGCATTGATATGCGTGATTGGTGGCACGAGGATCGAGGCATGCATATATTTGTGAAATACATTGCTATGCCCTTTTCCTGCTCTCTGTTATAGCAAAATTGAGGACCAACGACTTTTCAGAATCCGGCGCATTTGAGAAAAGTGCAAGCGAGGCTAATCGGGCATCGATGGATTTCGCGCCATGACCCATACATCATCTATCAGAAGCGAGGCAGTCCCTGGCTTGCATGCCAATTTTACTTCTTTTATAATTAATTTGTTAATTAATTAGAATCTGTTTATTCGGACTGTATATTCTTTTATTTCGGACTGTATATTTATTCGAACCCTCTGCGCGAGGGCATAATTGTAATAAGGGTGTGTGAGTGTGATGTATGTCTTCCAACCCCCATTTCTTTCTCCCTTTTATTTATCCGCTTACAATGGTTAGATATAGGGCATATTTCATTTAGCATCTGATGTAATGACATGTTTGCATTCATTCATCTCAGACAGACTTACGCTGCGCATCATACAAACTGCATCTGTATTTCAATTCCAAGTTGAGTACTTGATAGCTGTTGCATCTCATATGCCATATTTAGAATAGCCGAGCCTGCTATAATTACATCTTTGCATGTGTTGCATTAGGCATCTCTGCATTCTTAGGATCATGCATGATTTCTAATCGGTTTTCTGTTTTGGCTTGGAGTACTCGGTAAGTTTATGCTTTAGCATCCTTGCATGCGTGAGTGTTGCCATGAAAGCATGCTTACCATGAGGCTATGTGCTTATGTGATATAAGCGCCTTGAATGCTGTGGGTGGAGGTTGAGTTATTTGAATTGGGACAATTCATTGATTTGTTGTTTTAAGCCCACTAGATAGTGGCAAAATCATGTTTTCTAAGCCCACGAGGGTGGCAAATCCGCATTTTAGCCTACTGCGGGTAGCACCATCACATCATTTTCAAACAAACAAACATGAAATGTTTTGTTCCAATTCGAACGGCCCGATCTATACTTGTTTCTTTGCGAGCATCACATAGTAACCTAGGCTAAATACTTGGAATAAGAACTCATAGAGTTTTCAAAAGCAGATATCATGGTTAGTAGAGGCGGTCTTTGACTGGCGAGAGGGGTGCTCACGATGTGACCTTTCCTAATCGTACCCAAGTTCGAGCCAACTTTGGTAATAGCGGACCGCGTGGCCTTCAGCACCGAGTCAGGGTTTCCTAAATTTCCCATTTTAAAATATTTAGGTGGCGTCTCTGTTATCTGGCAAAGCATCCATGTTTGGCGCTTCTTTCAAAAATCTGGTTTTCTTCAAAGCGATTTGCCGGATTTGGACTCTTTGGTTCAAGATTTGGAACCGCAACAAAATCGAGTCCGAACTGTAGCGAGGCCCCCCCCGCGGGCGTTGTTACACATCCGTGTGGGGATCCAACTCTGTGTTCATGAATGGTTCATTGTCTGAGTTGCTACCCTCTCTCTGGCTACTTGAAGCTAATTTTTTACATGTCCGCTTCGTGTGTCCGATGCTCCTACAGTAGCAAATAATGCATAAACGATTTTAATAAGCATATGCATGTAACAGGATATAATAAGGTCATACAATGAAAGTACCATACCTACAATACCCACACCGCCTAGGTTTTGGAGGTTTACCCATAGAAGATGTCCCTCCGGGGTTCCCTTTGGTCTTCACTACATTAGGATCACCAACGCCATATAGTTTGGGTGCAATATTTCTGTCCCCAGCCTCGACGTTACCTTCTTTTCTCATTGCCCAACGTTTTTTCATCTGCGATGTCAACTGGAAAGCTATTTGCCTTGCCTCTTCAAAATCTTTGTCCGCATGTGAGGCATAATATGACATTTCACTGAAACAGGAGCTGAGTATACCAAACCGAGCTGTCTGTGTTAGGGTGCTACAAATTTGGGTAAGACTTGGTTCTTGACACTTTGACCTACCACGTCTTGTCCATCTCTGCAAGACACAGCTCGGTGGAATACACATTAATTGTTCAGATTTCATAACAGCAATCATGTGGCAGCAAGGGATGCCAAACGACTCAAACTTCAAGCAACAACATTTCATTGTGATATCAGTTGGAAAATACTCAACCGTCCACGTGCATGTTGGTGCCTTGTACTCACCAAAACGGTAGGTGCGATGATCCTCCAGCTGAACTCTTTCCATGACAAACAATTTACCCTCTTTCCTAATATCATGTTGAAACAATGAGAAAATCTTCCGAGTAAAGAGTTCAGCTGCATGTTTCTCCAAACTTCTCAATGGCGTAGTCAAAACGGGGAAACTATTCTCTGTTTTAGATTCTATTTCTGCCTCATTAACACGCATTCTAGCAAGAGCCCTATCATATTGTGCTACAAATTCGTACAGCCTAACCTTTTGGTTTAGGAATATATTGAAATATGCATTCATACCCTCGACACGTGGAGTGCTCCTCATTCCAGCAAACATGTGACCACGGAGATATGCCTCAGCCCAATTATCACGCTTCAGATGAATATCTAACACCCAGTTATTGTTCTCCAACTTGTACTGTTTCACCATAGCAGCCCAGGCATTGTCAAACTTATCAATTTTACATTTCTTTAACATCAACTGTGCAAAATCAGTTGTAAATTCTGGTATGTGGACATTTGTTGAGGCATTTTTCTCCAGATGCCAAGAACATAAACGATGTCTGCAGTTTGGAATAACTCTTTTGATTGCCTGACGCATTGCCCTATCACCATCTGTTACAACGGAGATGGGTCTTTTACTATCCATGGCCTCCATTAACATTTCCAACACCCACGTGTATGTCTCCATTGTCTCATCAGGCAACAAAGCACATCCGAATATAGTTGTCATAAAATGGTTACTCACGCCCGGCTAGAATTACAAATGGCTTCTTATATGCATTTGTACGATAAGTTGTATCAAATACCAATACATCACCAAATGCAGCATAATCCATTCGAGACCTACAATCTGCCCAGAAAATCTTGTCCAACCGGTTGTCCTTGTTAACGTTGTATTTGAAAAAAAATAATGGATCTGCATCTAATTTAGTTGATAAGTATCCTAACGCACCCTCTGCATCCCCTTCTGCGAGTTGTACTTTGCGTTCAGCTTGGAATTGATTGTGCAAATCTCTGTGAATGAAGCCCACCTTCTCATAACCCCCTGACTGATGGACCATAAAATCCATGATCTGACTCGTTTTCATACCCACATTGCGCATGGCCTTTGCTTGAGCTTGGTCTGCACTTGTTACGAACCTATGCGACCAAAGAAAAGGGACACAGTGTGGTGCTGCCAAGGGATGGTTGTGTTCCCCTACAAAGTGGGTCACAACATATTTCCTAACTGTCTTGTCATAACGCACGCGAAATGTGGCACTACAAAAAAGTCTAGTTTACGCCTAGGAGTTCTTACCCGTTCCACACGTTGCAAGTATTTCTTTTCTCTTACACCTTCCCTTGAACAAACCCATTTCCTACTCTCTACAAATTTGTTGTCTCCAGTAATTCTTTTTCTACTTCTTCGTACACTAAAACCGATGACCTTAGCGTATGCATTGTAGAAAGTATAAGCATCATCCTCTGAATTGAATTTCATTTGCAACACATCTTCCTTAGTAAGCATTCGTAAACTATCATAGGTTTGGGAAGCTGACCCTTCTTTCACATCAACAACATCATCCTTGCCATGTGGAGCAAATTGATCATCAATTTCAATATTGACCTCTTTATGCCTACTACTTTCAAGTTCATCCATCGTATATACACTTGTAAGTACCCTATTAGCAATTAAAACGAAACAAATCAACTAAAAAACACACCTGCCATTGCGCTGCTATAAATTAAATCTTAAGAACAAATAAATTAGCACACCTGCCAGTGCCGTGCAATCAATAAAAAAAAAAAAAAAATATTCGAACATGTCTGCGAGAACCCTACTATCAGCTAAAACCAAACAAAAAACCAAAAAAAGCACACCCGCCAATACTGTGCTATCAATTATTAATTCCTTATAGAAAATGAACAAATAAGCACACCAGCCAGTGCTCTGCTATCAATTATATGCCAATAATAAAAAAGCACACCTGTAAGTACCCTACTATCAATTAAAATAAAATTAATTAATGAAAAAGCACACATGCCAGTGCCCTGTTATAAATTAAAATGAAACAAATAAATAAAATAGCACACCCGCCAGTGCCCTGCTATTCATTAAAATCAAATAAATAAATAAGCACACCAGCCAGTGCCCTGCTATCAATTCGAAGCAAATAAATTAAAAAACACAAAAGCAATTTCCCTACTATTAATTAAAATGAAACAAATAAATAAAATAGCACACCCGCCAGTGCCCTGCTATTCATTAAAATCAAACAAGTAAATAAGCACACCAGCCAGTGCCCTGCTATAAATTCAAAAACACAGAAACAAGTACCCTACTATCAATTAAAATGAAACAAATAAATATAATAGCACACCTGCCAGTGCCCTGCTATTCATTAAAACAAACAAATAAATAAGCACACCAGCCAGTGCCCTGCTACCAATTCGAAGCAAAAAATTTCAAAAACACAGAAACAAGTACCCTAATATCAATTAAATTAAACAAATAAATAAAATAGCACACCCGCCAGTGCCCTACTATTCATTAAAAGCAAATAAATAAAATAGCACACCCGCCAGTGCCCTGCTATTAATTAAAAGCAAATAAATTAAAAAGCAGACCTGCTAATGCAACCGCTACGGAGGAAGGGATGGAGGAGGTATAGGTTTACTTCTACGTTAAGATGGAGAAATTGATGACCTATGACAAACAAAAACAGAACATCGAAATGGAGTTAGTAAAGAAGACAATACTTAAGGAAAGTAATGATTATGGCGAGAAAAGAAAGAATCTATCTACGAAAAATATTGTTTTGCACATCTTTTCACCTTAACAAAATAGAGTTAGGTTTCTTGCTATTTGTCGCTAGGGGTCAATTGTGTTGTGTGTTAATTTTATGCAGGGCATGCATGGACACGCTGATGCATTGGAGGAAAGGACCACTGTGGATGGACTTGATGCCATCCTAGATGAATTGGCTTACATTATGCATAAAGTCTCGTGCGAGGTGTTACTAATGTGTTTTTGAACTTGCTTAATAATTACTAGTGGTATTTTGGGGGGGGGGGGAAGTGACAGTAGTGAGGCTATCTTATGTTAGTGTTTTCAGTGTTTCTTTTTCAGTATGAGCCTTTTCATAGTGCTTATTGCTAAGAACTGTGTATGGAAATAGAACACAAAGGTTTCACAGAAGATAAAGTTTTCTAAACTGTATGTGATCTATTTTTGTGCAAGTAGAAGATAAAGAAAAAAGAAAAATTCCCTCACCTTTTCAAAATAACAATAGTTAGACTAGTTCAAAATGACAGTACTGAGACTACCTTATATTACTGTTTCCGTAGTTTCTTGTGAGCAAAAGCTTTTTCATAGTGCTTCTTGTTAGCAATTGTGTACAGAAATAGAACACAAAAAGTTCCAATAACGAGAGACAATTTGTGAAACATTCTATTGTTCTGTTTCTGAGCAAGTAGACTCTTTGTATTGTTAGTCTTAGCAAACATTAGTCCTCCATTTACATGCAATTTTTGCCACAAGCTCTTATATAACGATTTCAGAAGTCCAAAATCCCATTATGTAACAACCGATATTTAAAACCCTGATTAGGACTATAAATTTGTTTTGCCAGCTATCATGCAAGTGCTCGAGTGGAGCAGATGCACACGCAACAACAATGGCGATCTTGAATATGCTTTCAAACTACTCATGGGATGCAAAAGTGGTGATTTCCCCAGCACCCTTTGTTCTAAATTATGGGGAGTTTTGGCTTGTCTGTCCGCTAGTTACCTCTACCCAGCTTGCCAAGTCTGAAGCTCTCCTTAAGCAATTTCGGGACATCATAGAGCATGGTAGCGCTAAAATCCCGGTTTGATGCAATTAAAAACCTTATCAAGGTTACATTCGATGTAACCAAGTGCATCGTTCAGTTTAAGGAGCTTCCTTTGCAGTATGTTTCACCCGACACAACGCCTATGTCTACTCCCTTGACTCATATTCCAACTGCTACATACTGGACCATCCGAAGCATGGTGGCTTGTGCCTCACAGATTACCAGCCTTTTAGGCATGAGTTACGAGTAAGCCTCATATGGCACACGTGTTCAATCCAAATTCTCAAATTATTTTTATACCATACATTTGTAACAACTTTGGTACCCTAATTGCAGGCACATCGCATCTGCCACTATGAGGACAATGATATTGATTACTGCCACTATGATGGTTTTTACATGGACAATGGTCCCTATGAAGATGATTATTATGAGGACTTGGATCATGATTCTTGCCATGGTGAAGGTTCTTGCCTGGCTAAGGGTTGTTTAATGTCCGTTTAGTGATTGTCAACTAGTTCCATTTTAAAACTCTGGTTTATTGTTAGGTAATGGATGATTTAGTAAGTGGTCTAGCATGTTTCCCAATATGAACCAACATTGGGTATATAAAGGTTTTTGTTTTCTTCATTTATGTTTTAAGCAGTTAATAGTAATTTACTCTAGATTGCTTGTGACCTTTTGATTTCATCTATTATGCTTTTAATAGCAACGATAATTAATCTATTTTGCTTAAGAATCAAATAATTATTGACAATTTGACCATATGTATACCGTCTAGAAATTGGCTAGAGCGTGCTACCGGAATTTTCCATTAGTTTTTGCCGATGATAACCTATTATTTTGTATTGCAAATGTGAGCGGGTCTACACTCTCAACACACGTGCAAACACTTTTTTGAAGATTGTTACACATCTCAATGCCAAGATGAATTGCCTTTGAATGGATCTGCTATTTCGCCGGATAACGGGGCTTATGAGATCTTCATCTTGATTTCTATTATTATTACTTGAAAGCTAAATGTTGGAAATGCAATCAAGGTGGATCTTTACATAAAATGTCCTTTGCATTTTAATGGTAACGATTGAAAGAACAAATGTGATTCTCAAGCTACCAACTTCAATTGGCGACTTGAATTGAATTTGACATGTTGGCATGACAGGATAATACAAGAAGCACAAAATATCTATGTATTCTCCTTTACCTCTGGTACTTGCTTGGCATTTTGGTGCTTGTTTTGTCAACCTCTTTTTGAGTAGTTTAGTGGAAAATTGTGGAAAATGGTATCAACATTTAACTGTGATGGAAATCAGTTAATGGGCATCATAATTTCACAGCATCATAAAAAAAAGCCAAAGATTTCAAAATCCCGTTTGCAAGTTAAAAATTGGTAAGATACAAAATATAAAACATAAAAAAGAAAGAACTGGTGAGGTGCATACATTAGTAAATGAAAACAAAAAATTAATAAGATCCCAAAATTTTAATAACAATAAAGAGCAACAGAACACTGATAATGAATCATGAAAATATAAAATGTGAGAAAGGGATTGCGGTCTAGGGTTTCATAGACCAACCCAGGGATTGCGGTCTAGGTATTTTCCTATTTTTTTAAACCAACCCAGTTAGTTCACAAACGTGAAATGGGCAGTTTCAAAGAAAGGGATTGTGGTCTAGGGTTTAATAGAATGGATATGGAGAAAGGGGGAGAGAAAAAAGTTGCAGAGAGAGAGAGAGAGAGAGAGAGAGAGACATACCTCTTCAGGCGAAGTCCAGGGTAGGTCTTGTTCGCAGGATGGTCTTCGAGGGATGCCCTTTGAGGGCGAAGAAGAGTGTCTCGCGTGCTGTCTCCAAAACAGGGGCTTTGGGGAAAAAAACCTCAAGAAATTTGGAAAAGGTTAACCGGTTGAAGAGGTTGTCAATATTCCAAATCAAATTATTGAGTGGTTGAGATTAATTTGTAAAAATCTAATGGTTTAAAATAAATGTGCATATGATGTGCACATCTTATTGAGGTGCACATCTTAACAGCTCCCTATATTGTTAGCTTAAGTAGTTGTTAAACATAGGTCTTCAAAAATGTTGTTAGCTAAATAGCTGAACAAAACAATTGCATTATATAGAACATTAGGGGTTTGTCCTTTCAAAACATTGAAATTGGGGCCAAATTTGGTCTTTGGTTGTATACTTACAGCTACAACAAATTTACAATCAATAGAATGTACAAAGACAAGTAATGGACAGTCCTTTGATTGTTTGAAAAATGATCTTTGGTATTGATTAATGACCTGTTGCTTTGGTAAATTAGCGAAGTGAAGTTAATCTATTTTTGGCATGTTGTAAACATTATTAAACTAATTGGTGAATGGTCTGTATAGAATACAAGTAGTTTTGCTATATCCATGTTTACATTGTAATTTTTCAACAAATCATAGTCTCACTCTTTCATCAGTAGTGGGGTTATGTCCTTAACTTATTTTGTTAATTTCACATCATCCAAATTGTCAATTTAATGGTCTATAACTGCATATTAGATTTCATTAAGGTGGCATGATTAGGTTACATATTACGTATTGATGTGATCCATTTAAGGAGTGTTTATTACATTTCATTAAATTGGGTTGATGAGAACAATTTTCCTTATGCAGATGGATGCGGTCCCACTCAACGTTGGTCGATTCTGACTTGAATAGAAAACTACGTGAATTAGAGACGTGGACGTGATGACGACAAGCACATTGCCATGGATGATGATCCTATACATGATGCACCAGTTATGGATGATATTGTTATGGATCCCTACTGGTGATGATGCTGACATTGTTGATGAAGATATCCTTACTCGGCCATTTCCAAGAGGGCCAACTGATCCATTAATCCTTAAAAGTTTTAAAAGTCATGTTGCCGCAACTATTTGGAATGGTGCTGATGAAAGGGGGCCCTTGAAGTGTCATAATCACTCGTCTAAGATTCGTTCGTGGCAGGGTGCAGACAATCCCTAATCCACCACTTGGCCCTATGCATGCTTCTCGAGGAGCCACAGCTCCACGCTACAATGTTATGTATGCATACTTGGACATCATTTGGGAGGCATGGGACAACCATGTGTTATCTGATCGGAGGAGGAGTACACCGGTACGACAACCTTGGGATTGTGTTCCTGGTTACATGGATTGGTACCAAACCATTACCCATATGTATGTACAAAACCCAGCACGTCGTTCTCAAGTGGACCTAAATATCCATTATTATCAATATCCTGGCCAAGACGCACAGGTATCCTTTTTTTTTTTTTTTTGCATTTGCATTGCAAATTATTTTATGTAAACTGTTACAAGTTTGTATATAATGTTATATTTATTCTTGTAATGCAGTGTATGTCGTAGATATATCAGATTAGTCATCCTTTCGTTGAGGCTGGCTATGAGGACAGTGTTAAACATCTTGATAGGCTTTACTACACAATCGATGCAATCGAACAACTTCTTTAAGATTAGCACATTAGTGAAGTTGCACCCAGCACATACACTCAGGGTCGATTTGCACCCAGCTCTTCCACCACACATCGTTTTGGAGCACATTACACTAGCCGATCACATAGTTGATAGTAGTTCATAATGTTAGCACAAGTAGTTTCTGATGGTGTTGGCGGATGTATAAGGAGACAAATATTATTATTATCTTCGGATTATGTACTTTTTGGATTATGTACAAGCACACATATAGTTTGTGATGGTGTGAATGGATTGAACTACTATTTAATATTATTATTATTTTTTTACATACTTGTTTAATCTTATTACTTTTTAACAGTAGTTGCACTTGGTTAATATCATTTTTATTACGTTTTGTGTTCAGACAATGTAAAAATAATATGACATCAATTCCATAAATAATAGAACTATAACGCATATAATATTCTATTTAAAAAAAAAAAAAAAAACTGACCGTTACAAAATCTAATGGCAAAATGATATCCATCTCATTACTCCATGCTAGTAAATCATAAAAACTAATATCTTAAAACTATCAGTACTACTCTCTAATACATCAATCTATGTCAACTACATGAAATGTCTCTCGAGTAGCTACATTAGGTCCTATGTTGTCTTTGAATTTTTTAATGCAGCTAACATATGCGTTCTCCCATTCTAATGCACAAGGGTGATGATGAACTTGCCAAAGCATAGCAATGGAAAGAACTAGATGACCGGCCTCCAAAAATACCTACACGTACATCCAAAAAATTACATATCTTTACCAAATACATAAAACTTGCAATTACACAAATATTAGACAACAATGTTTGGTTATTTTCATAACTTATACCTACACAAAATGATTTCCATTGATAAATCCAATGGCAATCTTGCAACGATCAGCCAGGGTTACTGGCGGTGATCTTAAAGGTAAGAAAGTGAGACACTGTTGCAATGACAAGTGGTACAAGACTACATTGTAAATTGATGCAATAAGATGCCCCATGTCAGGCATAATCATCCAACGATCAAAGCCTGGGCTATCTTCAAAATATGAAAGGATGTGTGTCAGCTCCTCAACCCTATCATGAGACCCGTATTGTATGACGTATTCATCTTTGTGATTATTCAATTCAAGTAGCAGATCAGGCCTAACTTGCACCTAGTCATTCTCTCCAAGACCAAGTAAACTCCCAATAGCTCTAAAACCACAATTCCCATCACCATCTACATCTTTCACCAACTTTATGAATGGTATTAACATAGGCAGGAAGTCACTAGTATATGCACTTGGTAAACTTGTTCTTGTATGATATGTCTTTGTCTTCACATTCCGCTTCTTCTCTTGCACTTTTGAAGCTTGCTTTTTCTTTGTTTGACCGAAGCTAATGTGCTCTAGCTATCATGGCCATCGTCAACCAACTCAAATGCACACGGGTCACGACAACAAGATATATCAATTTTCTTATGTCCTCAACGTGGATTAGGTTTCACATCGTGCTCAATAAGAAAAGTGCTTGCTGGATTTGCAATTTCCCTCAATTTCTTCAACATATCCAATTGCATTGGCAATATCAAACTCTTTGAATTGCTTCAAAATCAACTCAAGTTCTGGGATACAAGTCAATTCCAACTTCTGTTCCTTCGGATTATGCACACATATAGTAAGGCGCATCCAATGTACATGTATGCTACTGAGTGGAATAGAACGACCTTGTCTCATGTAATCTGCAATCTTGTGAGCACAAGGTAAACCGTGTATGCGCCTAAGAACACACCCACATATTGCATCATCAATTCCAACTGAATTTGCTCTCTTACTCTCTGCCAACACGTACTCCAATGCACAAATAGACACATTACCCCGGAGCTCTCTAAATTGAGAAGGTTTGAATTGATGTTGCACAGTTTTCAAACTCTTCTCGAATGATGCTTTAACTTGAATATGCTGCAACTCAAGTAGACAATGTATTTTTTCAAATGAAATCTCAAATGTCGTTTGACTTGAACCTAATTGCCTCTTCAATCTAGCATGAACACTCTCAACCCTGTTCATATGGATGCAAACCAAAATAGTCAAGCATAATAATTAAAAATAACAATATGATTTATAATAAATTTAAAAAAAAAAAAAAACAAATCTTACCGATTGGTTGTAACATTGCCAAAATGCATACACATGTCTGTATGTATCGCAATGAATTTTTCTTGATATGGATTCAACCAACTCACAGTAACATACTTGATTGCCTCCGAATAGTTACTGAAATCCTTATGTAGTGTTGCAAGGTGATCATTGTATTCCTCTTCAGTGGATGACAATATCAAATAGTTCTATGCAGTGTTAAACTCGTCCCATTTTTCTTTTGTCTCAAACATTTTCTTGTATTTTGTCAATACATTCTTATTAATATGCCAACGACATAAAAAATGTCGAGCATTCAGAAAGATGTTGTCAGTGGCATTCATCAAAGCAAGCTCTCTGCGTGACAATGACTTGAGTAAAACAACATCGTCTATAAGATCACGCAATGTTTGTAACGCCCATGCATATTTATCAACCCTCTCAGTTTGCAAGTATGCGATAGCCACAGAGAATGTCATATGGGTTGATGTCACTCCCACAATTTCAAGAAGAGGAAGCCGATATCTATTCGTCTTATATGTGCAATCCATAATCAACACAAAAGGGAATGTACAAAGCAAATCCAAACTCACTGGATGTGCCCAAAATAAGTCCGTGACAGTCATCGAGTCTTCCTCACATCGATGACACTCAATGTACTTATGTTTCGCTAATTCGCCCAATAATTGTTGCATGTGGGATCTACCGGCTTTTTGTAGAACCCTATATCGATGTCGTGCATTGTAAACTGTCTTCATTGTGCTCATATTAAGGGCATCCCTCTATTTTAGTGTAATAAGTATCTCTTTTGGTCTTACTAGGCTCTTTGACATATCTACTAACAACGACTTTTCATTAGTGACAATCTCTCGCATATGAATGTCCTTGGAGATGCTCATTATTTGGATGATTATCTGACCATAAACTACATTCAATGTCCATTAATCGTTTGTTTTCAACTTCAATACCTTCAAATCAAATGGACATTTGCACTTCTTTGTACCGGTTGTCTCAATAAGTCTTTTGAGCCATCTTTCAACTTTTCTTGCGATCTATACTTCCTCCACTCACAAGCAAGATAAATTCTTAGTTTCTTACGACCGCCACCATATTCCGACGTCCTTAAAATAATAACAAAGCCATTTATCCTTCTAATGTTACGTACCCAAGTGAGCAATTCATCTTTGTTGTCGAAAACCTATATATAATGTTACACAACTTTTATAAGAACAAACTAAACAAACTAACTAATACAAATTATGAACTTATGAATTTCATGTTAAAATTTACCTGTTTAGCTGTAAAATAACAAGTACAATCCACCATAATATCCGACCAAACCTCAGTTTCTTCACTGCATGCCATCTAAAAACGAGGGGGCAAAAATTTCATTCGATTTTGCAAAGTCGAAATAAATAAATAAATAAATGGCACTACAGGTCCGAAAATAAATCAAAAATTCGGCACTACAAAACGAAAATAATAAAAAAATTTGGCACTATATGTCCAAAAAAATTAATTATATTTGGAACTTAAGTACCGAAATAAGTTAAAAACTCAGAATTGAAGTGTTGAAATATATAAAAAAAAAATTGAAACTTTTGTATCATAATATTAATGTTATTTCGACATTAGATTTCTGAATTTATTGATAAAATTGACCTTTGGGTCTTTGACTAAAAACACACACAAAAAAAAAAAAAAAAACAAAAAATTACTACCGATTTTACCTTTTCATCACTGATTTTCTTGCCACCATTGCTTGAGTTTGAACTTCTATAGGTTTGCAACTCTTTCATATCAAAATCAAGTAAAAATTGTGGAACTAATAATTAAACGATGTAAATAATCGAGTATAAACCTAGAGATTAAAGCAATATGAGAGATGTTTTGAGTGATTGCTCTTTGCAAATAATGAGAGAGTCAGTGTGTAACAAGTGAAATGACAATGAGAAAAATTAGGGTTTAATTGTTTTCATTCAAAAGGTGTATATTGATATATTTTGGTTCCTAAAAGATGTGTACAGAGAATTTTTATATATAATATTAGGGGTGTTGATAGATGTCTATTATAGTAATTTTTAATTAGGATATAATTGTCATTAAGTTAATTTTTCATTATGTGTACCTGAGTTTATCAAGTGGTGGATATAGAATTTCCCCGTTTGGGCTTTTTAAAGAGAAGGGAATCGTGGTATTATTTTTTGGAAAGGAAGGGAGGTTAGTGTAATTGTTGAAACTATAGGAGATGTATTTGCAATTATGGTAAATCTTAGGAGAGTTAAGGGCAATTTAACCAATTATTTTATATTTTTAATTTGGGAAAATTATTGATAAATCCTGTTTAAAAGTGTTTTAACCCAAGAAGTCCATGAAAGAATTTTTTAACCCATTTAGTCCAATGTATGTATTGTTTTATTCCATAAAGTCATTTTCTTGATTTACACTATTTTCTTGGACACTTATGCCCTTATATTTAATTTTGATACCCTTATAAATATTTTTTGAACGGTTAGCAATTTTATGATGTGAACATTCATATTTTAAAATTCACATTGGTAGGAATGTAAAATTGGCCCGTGGGCTGAAACCCGAATTAGCGGTAGGCGGGCCTGCCCGTTGACAATGTAAATATTCACATTAACATGTTAACATTCACATTAATAGGAGTGTAAAATTGGCCCGCGTCCCGTGGTGGCGAAACTCGCCTGGCGGCGGCGGGCCGGTTGGTTGGCCGTTGACAATGTGAATATTCACGTTGACATGTTAACATTCACATTGATAAGAGTATAAAATTGGTCCACGGCCCATTGGCGGCTAAAAGCCCGCCCGCGACCTGGGGCGGGCCCGGCCCGTTGACAATGTGAATATTCACATTGACATGCTAACATTCACATTGATAAGAGTATAAAATTGGCGGTGTCGTGGGAGGCCAAAAGCTCGCATGACGCGGCGGCGACCCGTTGACAATGTGAATATTCACATTGACATGTTAACATTCACATTGATAGGGTGTAAAATTAGCCCGCACTCGTGGTGCGAAACACCCGCGGCGGTGGCGGGCCGCCCGTTGACAATGTGAATATTCATATTGACATGTTAATATTCACATTGATAAGAGTATAAAATTGGCCCGCGCCCCGTGGCTACCCAAAACTTGCCCACGGCCCGTGGGCAACCCTGGGCGGGCCCGGCCCGGCCTGTTGACAATGTGAATATTTATATTGACATGTTAACATTCACATTGATAAGAGTATAAAATTAGCCCGCGCCCCGTGGCTGCCCGAAACCCTTCCACGGGCCGGTAGGCGGCCCGGGGCGGGCCCAGCCCGGCCTGTTGACAATGTGAATATTCACATTAACATGTTAACATTCACATTGATAAGAGTATAAAACTAGCTCGCGGCCCATGGGCGGCCAAAAGCCCGTCCACGGCCCGGGGCGGGCCCAGCCCGGCCCATTGACAATGTGAATATTCACATTGACAATGTCAATATTTACATTCACATTAATAAGAGTGTAAAATTGGCAGACCGTGGGCGGCTTAAACAATGAGGCGGGCAGCTGACCCGTGACAATGTAAATATTCACATTGACATGTTAACATTACCATTGGTACGTGTGTGAACTTTGCCCACTGCCCGGAGCTCGCCCTCGGCTTTGGTAGGCTCGGTCGGCCGTTGACAATGTGAATATTCACATTGACATGTTAACATGCACATTGATAGGAATGTAGAATTGGCGTGACGTGGGTTGCTCGGCTTATGGCCCAGGCGAGCGGTTGGTTTAGTGCGGGCGAGCATGTCAAGACCTAGGCTAGGGCCTAGGCCATCATTTTGAAGCTTGGCCAGCCATCGGCCGCTTAAGGCCCATTCAAGGCTCGATTCGAGCCCGGCCCACGAAGCACAATGTCTTTTTTTGTGGAAAATAATAAAATTTTGGTAGAAAAAATTAAAAAGAATTAAAAAAATGACCAGTTACAAGCCCGGCTTAAGCTCGAGCCTAGGCGAGGTCCACGGGCAGGGCAGGGCCCGAGATTTTGGACGCAGCCAATTTTACACTACTATCAATGTGAATGTTAATATGTTGATGTGAATATTCACATTAATCGCAATTGACTTGAGCCGCCTTGACTTTAGGCCTCCAACAGCAGGCTAATTTTACACTC